>JAYJMH010090278.1:0-30919 GCA_036873815.1 Phacellophora camtschatica
CATTCCCAATCCGAATCTCAGGTCAAAAAATTAATATCTGGAACTTTTAAAAATTTTCCAAAATGGCGGACTTTCGTTAAAGTGGTGTATACTTTCAGTACACTTGCTCCCAGTATGATTCGTTAATGAAAAGAAAAAGTGTCTGTGGAGGCAATCTGGTACCCAGACGTCATTTTCGACTAAGAGGTCTGGGCTCCACGGAAGCGGTCTAAAATAAAGCAAAATGCTTCCCTGGCGTCCAGCACTCTCACGCCAGACGCGGTTTGAGTTGACGTCAGGAAACAAGGCTGCTGCGAAGGAAATATGCTCTGCTGAGGAAGTAAGGTTATTTTCCAATGCTTTCTTCCACCGCAGCGTATATGTCCTCCGCAGATACATTTTTTCCAGATAGAAGTTTTTTCTTTGATGAAATCGAGGATGGAGTAAATTTATACTTTCAGCGAAAGAAAATTGAAATACTAAAGCTACTTATAGTGGTTTTAAAAGAAGTATTATCAAGGACTCATTGCTAACCAGCGGCCACTGCGGGCGAAAATTACCCTTGATACGTAGCTAGTACGTTTTGGCCTAGTAACAACTTATCAACAGTGGGAAAGGCTGTGTTTCGTTTCATTCGTGGTCAGAATTAGTTTGTTTACTGCATCCGTCTCCATTGGAGAACCGCATAAATATGTTTTCGCTATTTGAAATAACTTGTTGCAGTGTGCTGTTTTTATGTAGGTGCGCAAAGGCTGCTGGTTAGCAATGGGTCTTTAACAGTTTCTCAAATTTCTGTAGTGCCAGGCCAGGTAGGTATCTCATGAAGCATTTTATTATATACCTATAAAACCATGTACAAATTTGAGTGCAAAATCCTACCCAGAAAGTGAATTTGCTATAAAACTGACTATTTTAAAAATGTATTTTTGCAAAATGTCAGGGATTCCATGACCTACCGCGTCAATGTTGTAATCATGCTTATATACGCTGCATTAAATTTCGTTAATCGCTTTCACTTGACATATTGTTGAGCCCATTATTGGTGTACAAAAGTAAAATAAATCCTTTTATGGAAAGCCAGAGAGAGCCCTTTATTGCAAGGGTCGTGTGACTGGTTGTAAAACTTTATAACGCGTTTTTCTGGTTGTTTCTACTTTAATTTTGTGCTTAAAAAGTGTTTTATTTGTCATATTATGTTTTGTTGGTTGTCATATTATGTTTTGTTGTTGATGATTTTCAAACTTCTTAACTTCTGGGGGGTACTTTGTTGTGACGGGGACTGAACTTGCCGCCCTCCAGGTTTTCAAACAAGACACAGATTTCGGTATGATTCATTTTCAGGCGAAAACGTGCCAAAACCAAACCAAAAGCAAACCAATATATAGGGAAAATGGAAATTGGAGCAAAAAATGACCTAAAAAACCTTTCACCCAATTTTGAATAGCTTCCGACGGCACTGATTTCGATACATAAGAAATCCCCAAAAAAATATGAAACTAACGATTGTTTTTGGGCATTGTTCAGCTTGTTTGAACATATCTTTAGCTTATTCTGAACCACAACAACTCTTGTGCTTTCCTGGTTATGGAATATTGTGTGCGATCTAATCACAAGAAAGGCCCGAGTTCTCACTTCATGAATGGTTACAAAAGTTTTGAGAACCAAGCGATTATAAAATATTGGTTACCACAATTGCATAGTTTCCATTGAATCCTTTTTTAGACTTCTTTCAAATTTCCTGACAAACTGTACATTTGAATTCTGACTCTTTTGTAATTATATTCTTTAACAGGGTGTCCCAGTCGCTTTCAACCATTCCCTTGACTAAAATAGTTGCCGTCTTGACATTTTAATTAGCAAAAAAGCATTTTGGTGAGACATTGCTTTGTTTCAGGTGATTGGTCACACCAAAAATATACATCATCAAAGTTTAACTGATTTATGTGCATTTTTTGCTCAAATTAGTATCGGTAAATCACGCAAAAACGCGTTTATGAAACATACTCGTATTGTAGCTCAACGGGCTGCTTTTAGCCAATATTGAGGTTCCACTCAACGCAAGTTGGTAGGATGTCTTGGTCTGGGGGAAACGTAGGTGCAACTGATTTACTTTCCATTTGGCTAGCTTCTGGCAGTGGCACCGAGAAGACAGGTAGACGGATTGTAGACTTCCAAATCTTCTTGGCGGCCCTTTTTTGTAGATCATGCACCTGAGTTGCTCTCAAAAACAGTGGTTCTGTTTAGCGTCACCACTGGCCCCAGGACTTGCCCAGAAGCATCCGAACTGGTCTTTTTATGTTTTAAGGTGCTCGTTTGCCGAGATTCAAAATAAAACGAGGTGTTAAGTAATTATACAGAGTTTGGTTTTAAATTGCAGATAATCCTCTACTCTTCTCGGTTATTGCGTTTCGTCTTCGCTTTATTCACTTACAAGGCAAGGCTTAAACATTCCGGTTTACTTGTGTTGGATGCTGAAGCAAATTTTAGTCTCAGTGCTGTTTTCAGTTGCAATCAAAGAAATATTGTTTTTTGGTAAGTATTTCATTCAACTACTCAATTTATTGATCAGATTTTACGCTGTTACCTGAATGAAAGTAGGAAGAGTATCTTTTTAGCTTTTGGTGGAGGTGAAAAATAGGTTATCATTGCATGTTAAAATTTACATCAATGTTTCTAGATTGAGGGTTCTTGAATGAGTATAATAATACAAAAACTGAAATATTTTTTTCAATTTAGTTTTTTTTGTTCAGATTTCTGATTTTACATTACATCTGATACACTCTTTTTTATTAGAACCAGATAATTTTTGCCGAGGCTGTTCTTAAATTTATAAGATTTTGAGGCTGAAATGTTCTAAAATTGCTTTAATTTTTGCATGGATGATTCTTCTGTAATTGTATCCCAAATTTTCGACCATCCCAGTTTTTCCTGCTTTGTTTCAACAACACATAGTGAGCATTCGTGTTTAGTATCATTCGTGTTTGTATAGTTAAAGTAATTTGTATAAAAGTTACAATCACCGAAAATAATATCATAATACAAAATGATGTGTTGAATTTTTTGGAATTTTTGGATCTGAGGCTGAGCATAATTGTTCCTATTTCCTCAATGCTCTTATAAAGAGTGTATGTGATGGGGAGTTGGTTAGATTTGTCCCGAGAGAATTTTCTTTTGTTTCCTTCAACCTTCCTCCGGGAATTGACCGTGCGATCGTAATGTTTCCTGACTCTGCAGTCACGAAGGAAAATGTAGGTCAGCCTTCTGGCGGGGAACGTAGTTTTTATGCTGGGTGGGGAAATGTTGAAACAGTTCAAGGGCAAAATTTCGACGCATTTGCCCACCAGGGCTAGGAACGCCGGGCCACTTAGAAGAGGGGTGGCGACCAAGGCTTAGCAAAAGTTTATCTGAATTCATCTTATATCAGGTTAAAGAAAAAATTAAATTTTGTTTGGTATATAGTTAGCGTCAGCATAACGGCATTACAGAACATCGTTTGAGCTTTTCTTTTCACTGATTTTTCATAAAACATTTCTTCCGAAGATATATTTTGGACCTCGGGGCATGAGCAGTCCACCAATGAAAAACGAACATCGAAAAAGATAAAACGTTTCCAACTGCAAATAAAATTTGTTCCATGCTTTCACGGGATGTCCGAGGAAATCTTGAGCTGACTCTAAAGATGTCATGGAAGGAAAACGCATACCCAAACATTATATAGTATGGCGCCTATTATGATGCAATTTTGCTGCCTATAGCATCTTTTCATTAACATTTCTATGCTATTTCTAAATATTTCACCCAAAAATATAAGATTTCAAATTTTTAGAACCTAAAGTATAATTTTTGATGAAAGTGTTTCAGACCCAAAAATTATTTATGGAATCCAAATCCCATACCCAAAAATATAGGACACGCCTCCTAGTACTGCCTCCAGGGACGTTTGTCGCGCAAAGATCTATCCGGCATAACTGGAAGTATTTTTCTTGTTCTTTTGCACTCTCGGATAAAGTTTTATTTTCTGTTGCGAAAAATATCTTTAAATTTTTGCGTGCAACCAAATCAGAATTGCTATTAAAATGCTGTCAACGCATTATTTCTCACATGTTTAGGCACTGCTCACATGAAAATGATCCTCCACTTTTTGGCTTTATGCCAACGTTTTCAAAATATCAATGCTTTGTGAGCAAGTTGTCCTTCTTGTGTGGCTTCGAACAATTGCCCCTATTTTCCCTCAATTGCGTGTAGAGCCAAAAGAGTGTATTCTTTTGGTAAAATAATCTTTTGAAAACGGTAGTCTTTCGCAGGGAAACATTTTGAATGCCTTGAATCTAATCACATCTATTGAACCTATCTAACTCCATACTCATCCGCCCCAATTTGTACCATACTAAACCATCGGCGGAGATACAGACAGGGAGGAATACATTTTTCCTTGAATCATCGAGCTGATTTGGAGCATTTCATTCGTATGCACTGAACCGAAAATGTAGAATTATTTTTGTTTCATTGTCAAATAAGAGCGTACATACGTTTAACAGATGCCCATTTTGTTTATTTTGGTATTGGCTTCGTTTCTCTATGTTCTTCTTATTTTTCGGCAAACACCATCACCACTGCTGCTTGGGGAAGCTTTTAGACAATTATTGTTCAATATTCTTAAATGTGTTGTGTTTGCCTTTACTCCATTCATTTTAAAAATGTTGCCTGAGCTAAAAAAATACTTTTTGTAAAAGAAACAAATAATTTGTCTTTGTCCGTTAGAACTAACTGTGGGTTTCCGAGAAAATCCAAAAATTTAAAAGAACAGAAATTCTGAAAGTCAAAAATTTTATCTTGAAACTACTATGGAAATTGTATCGTTCCCAGGGCCCAAATGTTAGCGTGTCTCCTAGCAACAGCGCAAGTTTCCTTTCAGGAACAGAAGGTTTTAGAGAGCTTCCACACCTACCCTCTTAACAAGATTGACTTTTAAGAAAGAACATTAATTTCGAAAAAACTTAAAAAATTAAAAAGACGCCTTAAGAAACATAGTTGTCAATTTTTTAAGCTTTCACTACTGAAGCGTTTTCTAAGTTTCTCAGAAAAAGTGTCGTTTGTTATTTGTTGAAATGGAGGGTTACTTTCGCTGAAAGATCACTAATTCTTGTCAACCTAAAGGTTATTTTTACGTGTGAGACTTTTATGTCTGACCTAAGAGGAGAAATCTTGATGATAAGAGTTTCAATCTTGTGGTATAGAACTTGTCGTTATATATGTATGTGCAGCGTGAGTTTTTTATGAAAAAAATCCGTAACCTTAGCATGTCTTGTATCAGATTTTAACCAAAACCAAGAACCATTTTAACTGTAGATTAGAGGCTAGGGCAGGGGAGAAGTGGCTGGGGGGGGGGCAGGTCACCTAAATTTTCGAGATTGCTGGAAAACGTTTATCATTGTGATTCTTAGAGCGAAGGCGTTCTGTCAAAAATTTCGACCTGCTTGCCCCTCTTATACAAATGGTCTCACTCCTTATTAGGGGCGTATTGTTCTCAGCGTTTCTTAAATTTGGGCTGGTGCTAAAGCTCCCTTTCCCGCCCTAGCCCTGAGACTCACAGCTTCGTTTGACAAATTGAAGTAAATTTCTGCACTTTTTTCATTTCATTTATTTAATTTTTCATTCATCAATATCCACATGGAGGGTTGACCTTCAACAAAGGTGTTGTTTTGCAAGGGTCCAAAACCAATTAGAAGAAAGATATTAAAATCAATTAACCGATATAAATGATACACGTTTGAAAAGCTGCTGTGGGGGAGCTACAATTTTCATAATATTTTTTGTCTACCTTGGTGTTCTAGAAAAGAATTCAACTTAAAGTTTTATACCTAGATTGGCAAAATCGGCTCAATAATTGATGAGTCACGCTAATGAATGTACAAATTATGTGTTTCTGCAAAACCAAGGGTTTTGATAATGACCAAAACAGCAAGATCGTGTTATCATTACTGATGAATTTCAGAATTTATTTTGTTAACTTTGAGCTGAATTGATATAAGGTAAAGATCAGTATGTCATATTTTGAATCAAGTAATTAGAATAAAAAATAATCAAAATATAATGTAACTTGCTTGGAGTCGTAAGTTTTAGTTAGCTACTCTCTTTCGCCAAACAAGACACGAGCTTTTCTTCTATTTCCTTCGTTTTATTGCCTTCAACCAGCAAGTAAATTGTACTGTAACATTTTATGTTGCCATTCATTTATCGTTTTTGTCCAAATGCTAATTTTTTGCCCCTTTGCTATAAACAACCAGTTTCAGTAATACATTGAAAAGACCAACCTATGGTTTCGAGGAAGCCCAAAATTGTAATTAGTATTGTGCATATTTCAGCAATTATCCGGTTGATTTTGTCAACCAAGGTATCAAACTTTAAGTTGAAGTCTCGTGTAATAATTATAATCAGAAACAGAGCTATTAAGGCTAAAGCTCCTCCATAGTAGCTTTACAAACATGTAGCCTTTTTTCTGGGACACCCAGTACTTACAATGGACCTAACTAATTATCTAAAAAATTGAAACCATGATTAAAATTAAAATTGAAAACATTACAAAATACTAAAATTTAAATAATTCTCGCGTTCTCCATACTCTTTCAATGTATTGATGTGTCAAATTTATTGATGTGTCAAAAAACGATAGAGTGGGTACGTAAATTTTTGAAGCTGAGAAGCAATTTTATGAGAATGAAGCCACACACGTTAAATGTAATCTTAGAATGCATCATTAACTTGTCACAGAAAGAAGTAACATAGTATTTTGTTTTGCTGACAAGATGCTCGGAGGTCTTTTTAAGGTACAATTAAGGGAAGATAATTTCAACTCTTCAACAGTATTTTTCAGCCATTAAATTTAATCTGGAGCCTATCCTCTTATATGCTTCAAGACCAAAGAATTACGAACGATAAGTCGTTAAAATTCCCGTTAAAATTTCAAAGATTACCGACAAACCTCAACAGTATTTTTTTTCAACGAAAGAAGTTTGATTTACATCGAATTCTGTTTTGCCATTTTCAAGTGTTTTATATCAAGGCTAAATTAAAGTTTTAGCACAGGTCTCAAGGTAAGCCCCAGGGCTCTATTTTTAATTTAAACAGACGATTTTGCTTGAAGCTATTAATCTCCCTTGTTGATGCTATAGGACAAATCATTTACGAAAGATTTAATTGATGAGAAAAATATCAAGCACATTTGAACAAATCAACTCAACACATCTCGAGGAAATTTGACAAAACTGTTGATCGAATTTTGATTGTTCTAACTTTTGTTATATTTTTAGGGAATCCCAATTTTATAAATCCTTATAGACGCTAAATCCAGTTTTATAAATTATTTTCAGCTTTGTTAAATAGAATCATTTTGAAATAACACTTTGCAATTCATTTTGTTCGAAATGACGAAGAGCCCTGGGACGAGTTACCATGGTCCTTTGGAATTTGGAAAGAAAACTGGAAACTAATACGATTGATGAAAATGGCGCGGTTTGTCAATCACTATTTTGTCAGCTCAATGTTTTCAAATGTTTTGCTTTTTTGGAGACAAGGAAGCAGAAACATTTTAAGAAAGCTATTGCTTAATTATACAAGACTAACATGCATCAAGAAGGCAACAAACTAGAGTCAGTTACAAAGAGAAGAGGCAGGATTGATTGTTGTTTTTTAGGCCATGCCATCACCACACAGCCACCCAACCACCAACAAGGCCAAGCCGCCATATGCCACAACAAATAACAAGCAAAAAGCAATTCATCCATTCAAGTTCGGAAAAAAGAAGAATGTGTGCTCTTCTGGGTGTCTGAGATCCAGGCTCTATTTATTTCACTTAAAAGGCAAGCAAGGGATACAAGCCATATTTTACTTCTACCAGAAAAACTTCTCAAACAAATAAAAAGAACGGTGACTGGACGTGGTCTGATTGCAAAGTTTGTAGATTGTGCAGGGATTTGGATTTCTAAATTTTTGCACGGCTAAATTTGCATCATTGAACAATGGGCCTATTGTTTATTTTGTTTTTTAAGGAATTGCATGCTTTCCACCAGGGTGCATATCGCTCCATGCAAACTCCAAGGCTGTGCCAATAAAAATCTTTTTACATTAGGAAAACAATAGATTTGTTCATTTCAATTGAATTTCGATGAATTTTATTGTCTTAACATCTCATGCAAGGCAAATTTTTCAAGCTGGACCATGTGATGTTACAAAAGTCATTCATTTTTTGTAGAAAGTGATAATTGAATGGTCATGCAAAAAAGATTTTTAAACACCACTATTTTTGTCTTATCTGATATTGCCAGAATGCTAACTTTGTTGTTAGTGCATGACATCTAGGATCACATTGTAATGTTAAAATTTTGATGTTGTCCTGTGATACATGGCCCTCTATTATCTTAAATGATTTCCATTGATTAAAAGATTTTGATAATTTAAATCCTTGAAATACTGATGACTTAATAAAACCTGTCCAGGTTCGAGTCTCATTGCTGGTGCTAGATATTTTGGTCAATTTCATTCTTAAAATTGCAAGTGTGGAAAACTTGGACTTATAAAGTAGCAACATCCGTTGCCACAGGTTTTTTTTTAATACCTAGATAAAATATAAATGAAGGAATACAATGTCTTGCTTGGCCAGGATGGATTCTATCATTCACTATACTACCAGGTTAATATTTCAGGGTGATCTGTTAATTTAATTCACCTTTCCAAGTTGTCAAATCCTTTTTTACGCTTGTCCTTTGCCTGCTTGTCCAACCTTTTATCAAGTCCTTTTGTCTGCTTGTCTGACCCAGCAACAGTTGCTATGCTAGGTAAGTATTTGATTGACAGCTTAGGATAGAGAATGAGGCTGCAAATTAAGAGTCTATGAAATTATACTCTTTCCATGTCATTTTTTGTGTATAAAATTTACCCGGTTGTGTAAAGTAATTTCATTAAGTAATTTAATAAAGTGACTGTTAAATCTCACTCTAATTCATGTACTGTTTTTAGATTTAAATCTTCATTGGAAAGTGCTGTGCTGCACATTGTCATTGCCACATTTTATATGTCAGGAATCATGCATTATTCCACAAAATGAATAAAACACACAAGCATACACCACACACAAGGTCAATGTAACAAGAGCCAGATATGATCAAATATTTGTTCATATAAAACAGATGAAAAGTTCAAATAAATTACTATTTTTTTAAGTTGTTAACTGTCAATGTGAAAATTATTTTGAAGTGACCCTGTGATAATTTTACATTGAACTTTAAATAAGATTTGGTGGAGTCTATAAAAAAGAATTTAGATTTGTAAGTTCTGAGGGGAGGAGCCAATTTTTAAGGTAGAAGTCAAATTTGTGGAAGGGAGGAAAGTAAATTGGGAAGCCATGGCTTCATCTGTTCTGTTTTAAAATTATATTACGTTGACAGTGGTTAAATCTTGTTTAAGATGAGAAGAATTTTGTTCTTACATTACACATCATCAGGAGAAATTTTCTGCATTTGAAATTTAGTTTTATCAGATTTCCAGCTGAAATTTAATTTTAACAGATGTCCCTTGCAATGAAAATTTTTCATAATTGCCTATGAAATTTAGACCATTTAATATTTTTTCTTTCTGTAGAGTGATTCAAGAAAACATTAAAATTTTATTTTAATTCCGATCCTGTAAAATTTTCAAATGGTGCTATCGAAATTAACAATTTTGTTGGGAAGTTGGTTGCACATGTCATTACACCCCACGGATCGTGTATTATTCTACAAACTGAATAAAACACACAAAGTAACAGGAACCTGTATGAATGATCAAATATTCTTTCATAAAAACAGAAGACAAAGTTCAAATAAAATGATTTTAAATATTTGTCCAATTGTGAAAATAATGTTGAACCCTGTTTAATTTTACATTGAACTTTAAACATGTCTCAGTGAATTCTATAAAAGAATTTAGAGTTCCAATTCTTCTGTGTTTTAACATTTATTTGAAAATGTCAGTCTAGCTAGGTCATATTTTTAAACAATATAGTTGATCCAAAGTGATCTTTTATTGTAACTGTGCACGGTTTAGAATTATTGTAGGAAATTGTCGGTTTTAGCATGGTGTTTCTTACATTTTGGTTGTTTTCAGTCTTGAATATTTCTTAATTTTTTCTCGTTTTGTACCTCTATGTTTGGAGTAAAACTTGGCCTAAACGTCTCACGAACGAAAGTTCACAAAAACAACTATCAAGTTATTTAGTGATGTTTCGTTTGTCACTGAAAATAAAATTGTAAACTACACTGACCAAAATGAACTTTGCTTTTTACAAATTTGTTTCGATTTCTGCCTGGACTGTTTCTTAGTTCGCTCTAAAATTTTTGCATAATTTTCTTCACTTTGTTTTTATAAAAGGCATTGTTATATGTAAGGAACATGTGATGCTGCATGAGCATTCTTTTACTTGTGCATGTTATTTTTTAGTGCATGTTAGTTTTAAAGATATCTAAATCATATTTACAAAGACAGAGGGGTTCTATTCTCAAAGGGGTCAAGGTGAAAAATATTCCCGCCTTTACCAAAACGTCCCCAGCCACTGTGTTCCTGCATTTACATAATTTCTCTAAAAAGGAAAATACAAAATTTAATAACGGGCGATATTTTATTTTTCAAAGTCTGGTAGTTGAAATCTTGCTTGGCTGCATAACTCAAGAATGTTTTTGTTTCCAATCTGAATGTCTTTTTATGACGCTAAAGTTGTCTTCCGCAAACGATTTTTAAGATAAAAAAATTTCTTTCTGTCGTTGATAACAGCATTAACGTCAAGCCAAGATTCCAAAAATATGTGCTGATTCATTTGACGTTTTTTGTAGGTCACAAGCTGAAAAACGAAGATATTTTACGTGAAAATAAGTTTTTTGCTCGTAACATGCAAACATTGCTAAGCCCCTGTATTTCAAGGAAAGCTTGAAGACTTATTGGCAAAATTATTCGTTCACTTGAATACCGAGGCACAGAAACGGTTTTGGTGTTTTTGGTTTAAACTGGAATGCTCATATTTTTGTACCTTTAGCAGCTCACGGATGACGAAGGCTCTATTCTATTTTCCAGTTTTGGCCATGTAAACGTTACTGCGTATTGACTCCCCCCCCTCCCCCGCCAAAAAAAAATCCGCCGAGAAAAGGAAAACTCCACCGAAAAACTGAGAAAACTTTGTCAATGAAGAGCATTTGCATAGAGTATAGAAAGGTTTTCAACCTTCTTCCGAGCTGTAAGTTTGATCTTTAGAAACCTCCCTCGTTAAACAATGGAATATAGGCATAGTTTGAGTGTTGCACATAACTTTCGACCTTACTCCGGTCATAGTCTCCGGTCATAGTCCTTGGTCAGTGACCGTGCAACTTAACTCTGAGCTATCATTTGATATGATGGGTGCATTTTCCAAACTTTTACTCGAACTCGTCTTGAATCTAAACCTCCATATTCCTCATTCCATGGGCATTAAGAAACATTGGTTGCTATTCTTTCCTGTGTTCATGTACCCGTGATGTGTGAGTGTGTCCCTGTACTCGTGATGTGTACGGGTACAGGACGCTTCATGTTCATTTCTTAATGCCCATACTCATTCGTGTCAATTTAACAACGTTACATGTCCATTAAAATCTTTTTTTGGCAATATTTATTTGTTGGTGGGGCCTCCAAATTTTTAGCTTATATTTTAAAAAGCTTTCCTCCTTTCTGTGATATTTAGTGACCGCTCACAGTCATTGTCATTCTTGATACATGACATACGTCTCGAAAGTTTGTGATAAAGGTAGATTAAATGCGGAAACGAGGTTTGCATATATTGTTTCCCACGTTCTTGGAATCTAGTTGGTGAAATTTCTATATTCGATGCAGTTTTTTTAATTTTGTTTTTACATTGCACATTCGCATGGAAACCCTGTGGGAGTAAAGCTGCTTAAAATATTGAAATGGCGAATAATGATTTCATAAATACTTGACATCAACGTCATGAATTTATGGAAAGTAAGAATAACTGAAATTGTGGTGTGCCGGAGCTCCCGTTTTTAAATCTCTCTTGGTAATAATTCTTCAGCAACATAACTACATACATTTTTTATAAGTCGGACCCCAGCACTCAAACTTGCTTACGATTTAAGAAAATCAGGCTCCAAATTTGCTTATCAGTTGCTTAGCCAATCGAATATCTAAAGAGTCATGAAATCATCAAAATAGGGACTGATTACCCTTCTATAAGTCAAAATTATATAGGGATGGCACTCCTGATTCTCCAAATTGCGTAAAGTCCTCTCCCCTGTCTAATTGTAGGGAGTTTAATAGTTGCGAGTAGGGGTAATGTCCTTCAAATTTCATAGTTGAGGGATTGGTTTGATGTCTAAAAACTCGTAAGGCCCTGTCATTAGGTATTGCGCAAATAGAACATCTAAAACGGGAAATAATATCAAATGGAATATCTAATGGTGTAACAAGTCCATCAGATTTTGCTTAAGATTTGCCATTAGATAAGAAAATCCCATTCATCGCAAGGCTAGTGAGGAACAAAACGTGAGGAGCAAAACGTTATACTAATCGTTTGAAGTAGGGGATATTTGAGTGTCAGGAAGCACAAATCCTGGTTTTAGTCATTGTTGATCTTAACGTAAAAATTGAGAGCTGCTTATTATTTTGATGCTCCAGCCCTGGTTCACTAGTTGCTTCTTGGAAAAAAGTGTTTGCCAGTTAAATCCAACTCGTATATATACGATTAAAAGCAACATAACTTAGGCACTTTAAAAACTATGAACTGATTCAAAAATTATACTCAGTATCATTGTTTGTTTTTGATGTCAGTGATCCATTTTTTTAATGTTACATTTAAGGTCGGTAAATGAGCACCAGCTAACATTGGGTTAAAGCTGGCCAGAGATAGGAGTAGCGTTTTCCCCTATCTGAAAAGAAAGTAGCTAATGAAAGAGGAGTTTTCGGTTTACGGCCCATCTGCTTACTTATTTTAGGAAACTGCAAAGCAAAAGATGACAATTATTTGTCAAGAACGAGAGCTTATTGAGATTGGCCTTTCTAGACAAATGTACTTCCTTTCAGTGTTTCTTCAGTAACTTGAAGTTGCTTTTTACTCCCACTCATGTATATTGAATACATATTTGTTTTAAATTGGTCAATCTGATGCATTCTCTTTAGATTTACTACTGTGTTGGAAAAGTGCAAGTATTGTCTAATTGAAACAGACGGTGCTCAGAGTGAAGAACGTCAAAGCGTGTGGGTAAGTTTCTAATATTGTACATCTCGTTGATAACCCTACGTTACCGCTCACGCTGTCCTCGTTCATACATTTTATACATACGTGATAGATGATACATAGGGGCGAGAACCTACCTCTAAAAGTGACGAGAACACCTCTAAAAGGGACCATCACGGAATTAAGGTCGCCTCGACCTTTCTGATGTTATACCTGCCAATCTAGTTAGGGGTAACATTTTTTATTTGATTGATTTTATGATTTTAATACTGTGTATATATTTTATAACTCTAATTTTGTTTTTAACCGTGTAAATTTTTAGTGGCAAAATGATACTTACTTATGAGAACGATTACTGTCAGGGCCGCCAAGAAGATTTGAAGGCCGTTCTGGGCAAAAAGGAAACTGAGGAACCAGCGAGCGAAGGGAAATTTCATGTGACCACTACGTTTCCGTTAGCAAAAATTTGATTTGTTCCTCTGAAAGGGCATCTAAAACTCTAAGAAGGGGTCTTTAAAACTGCAATGTTTTCGTAAATTTTAGTTGTACGGGCTTAGAAATGCTAAATGTGTTTCTATTCTGGGTTCTTGTTCATCAGGATAAAAAGGTAAAAAATATGATTTTTAATTTTGACGCCCTTTATAGGTCGATGCCCTTGGGTGGATTACTTCTCCCTACCCCTCTCTCCTTTTGTGTCTCCAATTACTTCTACGCAATATAATGTAAGAAGACAATTATTTACATTTCTTAGATATTTTTAGATGCTCACATGAGCTATCTAAAACGCAGTATGAGTTCAAAAATAACTTTTCACCGTTTTTTCTTCTGCCAATTAAGCTGTTGTATTCCGACGATCAACGGGTCTTGTTTGTTCTGAAAAACGTTATGATTTGAACTCTTTCATGAGAACAACTTTCACAAGAAACACCAGGCTCAAATTTTCCACATAAAAATGGTAAACACATATAAAAAAACCAGACTCTGGAAAACATTACTTACGATCACTCGGTTACTGACCGGAGGTAGGTTAAAGAAAACAAGGGACAATTTTGTGCCACACCCAATCTACGCATATTTTCCATTGTAAACTGAGGGTGGTTTCTAACAATCAAACTATACGCTCAGAGGAAAATAAATTTTAAATTTGCAGAGAAGGAGGGGAGGAGGACGAATCGTGAATTTTCGTTGCTTATTTACACGTTTTTTATAAGAACAACCTTTTATAAGAAACGACAGCTTGAGATTTTAGTCAATTGTTTTGTGATATGTTAGAAATTGCATACGTTTGACCCTTCCACTCCCTTGACCCTTGAAATTGCATACGTTTGACCCTTGACCCTTCCACTCCCGGATTTATTACCAATTAAAAAACACATCCTATCTAATTTCATTTTGCCTCCGTTGAAATTTCTGAGGTAAATATAATGTTCTGTATGCATTACTCCATGGAAATATGACATCTTACGTTGTTCGTCGATGGGCCATGTGGCCCTCCCATGTGTTAAAGAGTTAAAGGGGGGTAAAAGGGTTAAAACACGAAGAAAGTGTGCAGTCGTGTTGGAGTCATGTTTGTCAGGTGGCAAGTTTGTGAAAATGAGTCCAGAAATAAGAACAAGTCCAGACTGAAACCAAAGCTCATAACAACGTGTATTTAAATCTACTTCACTTATATTCTAATCTCATTCATTATATTAATGATTTTATAATTATTAATTTCGCTATTTATAACTAATTAGATTATGGTTTTCATCAACGAAATGAGTGCATGCTTTCATTTTAAAACCGATTGCAAGAAAAATTAAAATGATACAGGATGGTATTTTTTCTCTTTGCTCGTGTATTTTTCAAAAAATGCTACCTTGTAATCCAATTATAATTTTTAAATAGCTCAGGATTTTTAGTTTGATTATTTTTATCTAAGTAGATTAATTTTCATATGTAAATTAATGTAAACAAATGTTAAAAAGCGGCAATTTTAAGCCCCTGAAATTTGATAAATGTTTTCTAATATGAACACTTTTGTAATAGAATTAGGACGCAGAACTTTTTCAGCTGTACATCAGTTTTGCCAAACTGGTGACGCAAAGTCAGAGACTTGAGTCAAATTTTTTTGCAAAATTGGACAAACTTGATAGCCTCACTTCTGAAATAACGTTTGAATGGGTCTGGTCACAAACATAATTTGCTGAGCCCAGGTTAGACTTGTCCCAAGTCTATTTCGTGCCAAATCACAAATATTTATTTTGTACTCAATATATCTAGGGAATGCTATGAAAGTACTCAGCGAAATCAATGGACTGGCTACACCTATTGAATTGAATTGCTGGACGACACCAGGAATTGGCCAAATCTTTCTCTTATCTTGTAAAATTGGACAAACTTGATAGCCTCGTTTCAGAAAATGCTTCATGTGAGCAAATAAGTTAGCCAATGAAATCACTCTGTTTTGAGTTCTTGCAATTTGATTGGTGTGACAAAATGTTGTCGCAGCCGAGCCTGTCAGTTTTAGGACACACAAGATAACACCTCCTTTGCGGCCCAATAAATGAGTGCAGTCTGGTACCCTGGCGTAATTTCGAACGGGGGGACTAGGCTCCATGGAAGCTATCGAAATTAACGTCTCGACAAAAATCCTAACTAATCCAGGTTTCACCTCAGTCCCCTGTGAGGTTTAAACCAAATAGCAAACGCATGTTGTTCCTCTGCTGTGTAAAATCGTTTTTCTTACGCAGAGACATTTAATATGCGGTCTTGGAACGAGACTGGAATGAATTTGTGCTGTTTTGATCATGGTATTGCTGTGACTTGTCTTGCTGGATATTTTTAGGCACAGAAGGAGTCAGCATTTTCAAATATTCATTCATTGACTTTTTTGATGACAGTAAAAGCTACTGTATTTTAAAATAGTTTTATTTATTTATTTATTTTAGGTCCAGTGAACCTTGAAAAGTAAATTTATATGTATTTAGAGGAGCGCGTGCGTGTGGTGTATCTGTCAATGAATTACTTTTATTTTAAGGGAATTAACTCAATATTTTCTATTGCAAAGACGGATGTGTGTTGTACTAGTATTTCTGTAAATGATACATAAGTATTTCCCTCATGGGCTAATTCGAGGATTTACGCTGGTTTCAAGGTGGTAGATGATTAATGTTAAATTAATTATTAATGGTATTAAGTGTCGATCATGGTGTTCAATTGAAGATTCTTGTTTTCATTAGTGCTCTCAAAACTTCTCTTTTCCTTCTGCAAATATGCAATCGTTGGCTGTAATTCCCGCATATTATCAAAGAGAAACAAATCATAACAAAAAACGAATAGTTATTAATTATACGTAATTTATCATTCTGCACACTTCCGTTTTTATTTTGATTGAAGTTTATTATCGAAAGTGTCTAAGTAATTTTCTTAATGATATGTTTTGACTATTTTGCTCCTCTAATGGTCCCTTTATGCAGTATTATCAAAGAGAAACACATCGTAACATCAAAAGAAGCTGTAACGAGCAGTTATTAATTATACGTAATTTACCATTCCGCACACTTTCGTTTTTTTTTCTAATTTAAGTGTAATATCGAAAAGGTTTAAGTAGCTTTTTTAATGATCTGTCCTACGTTCTAATAAGTTACAAAAGCGATACAATTTTTTTTTTATGAAAATATTTTAACAGAAAGTTATGCTCGGTTCTTCAAAAAGTTAAGAAAGTTCAGAGCTGGTTCTTTGAAACCTAAGAAAGTTGAAAAATTTAGATATTCAAAATTTCAAAAGGAAATTGCTGTGCGGATGATTATATTGAACCAGACGAAATAGACGGTGTCGAAATTATTTGTTTATAGCTAAAATTGATGTTATGACGTTGAGGGTTTTTTGGAGAAATATGGCATATTTATAGCATTTCATCTTCTCCATCACTGTGCATGCTCAGTAACGTAAAATTTTCCAATTTTACGTTAAGAAAGTGTTAAGAAATTTTTAGTGCTGAAATTAGGAAATAGTTAAGAAAGTCTGAAGGCTGGGCTGAAAAAAACTTTCTTATAAAAAGAAAACGTGTATAGCATCGTGCAACATCACAAAAAACTCCACATGTTAGTTTTTCAAAATACTTCAAAATACAAAATACAGAAAATCTTGGTTTTTTTGTAGAAAACTAAAAAAACTGTTTTTCTCAGAAAAACCTAGTTTTTCAAAATACTCAGCTTTTCTGTAGAAAATCCTAGTCTTTCTGAGGAAATCTTGGTTTTTCTGTAGAAAACATCCGCTTGCCATACAAGTTGAATATCAAATGCACGATGACAGGAAAAAACCGGAAAAAACGGCATTGCTTTGACAATGCGCATTACATGAAAATTTAATGAACAAAACCTATTTTGCAATCATGTGATTTAAAACATTTGGAGACGTTGTATCTTTCATATTTTTTATTCTTGGATTGGATGCCGCAAACGAAATTTAGGTTAACGAAAAGTTTTACATTTATACACATTGTCCACTGATAATAGTGATTTAAAGATTGTAAAATTTGAAAAAAACTTGCCCAGGCAAAAATATTTACTTCTAAGGTCAAAACAAATTAGCATCTTATACTGGTAATATTATATCAAGCAAGGATGATATATATTTGATCCAATTATACATATTATTTATAATCATATAACGTTTATTTTTTTTAATGTTATAAATTTACAAATTTACATCATTGTTATATACAACAGGAATTATAAATTCGGTTGCAAGTTGAAATGTGATTTTTAAGAGCGGCCAAAGGGCAGGGGCCCTAATTATAAATGTGCCGATTTCATCATATCAGGAGGCTGCTTTCAGTGGTTGAGGTTTTCAGCGATGACAAGGTCAATATAACCAGTCACGCGTGATAAACGATAAACAAGACTGTTCATTGGACACGGCTTGCGTGGGTGTCACTGGCTGCCTATAAATTCTGTCAAAAAAAATTCTGATCAAATAGTCATATCCAGAAGAGATCGGTTGCAAGTTGAAAAACATTTACATTCCATAAGACCATTGTTCGTAACTGTTGGCTACAGGTTGCACGTGTCGAGCTGAAAGAAAAGAAGTTAGATTTGCGTTGCAGTTATTAAGGTGGAATAGTCAAAAATGAGAGACAAACTATCATCGTTAAAGCATTTTAGTCGGATGTTAACTACACAACGTTGCAAGAACTATAAAATTAATATAGCTATGTTGGGAAGCGGAGCTGTAGGAAAGACAGCCATTCTGCAAAGATGGACAAAGAATGAATTTTCTGAGAGTTACCACCCTACGGTCAGTGAAATTTTTGAGCAAAGAACAAAACGAAGCAAAGATTCATTGAATGATTCTGAACTCGATTTGCGAATAATTGATACGTGTGGTTCAATAGCGTTTCCAGCGATGGATCGACTTACAATTCTGCATTCAGATGCGTTCATAATTGTATATTCTATTGACTCTGAAAAATCTTTCTTGTATGCACAAAGACTTGCACAAAAAGTAGCTGAAATAAAACAATGTGAGCGTATTCCCTTGATAGTTATTGGAAGCAAAGTTGACTTGACAGAAAACAGGAAAGTGACTTTCGATCGAGGGCTGCAGCTTGCAGTTGAAGCCAAAGCTCCATTCATGGAAGTTTCTGCAAAATCAGGACTGAATATAGACGATATTTTTTACGTACTTTGCAAGCGATTTGATACTTTAACATCGTTGAGTAATCTAACTAAAAGATGCGGCAGGTAATGTTCACGTATAAAAAAACTTTTGTAATTTCTCGTTTCAAGAAACTGCACAGATATGGCAAGCTGATGTCACCAAAATTAGAAAAACCCAAGATTTTCTCAGAAAAACTAGGATTTTCTACAGAAAAGCTAAGTATTTTGAGAAACTAGATTTTTCTGAGAGCCTAGTTTTTCTACCAAGATTTTCTCAGATAATCTAGGTTTTTCTCAGAAAATATAGGTTTTTATTTGTTTCCTATGGCACTTGGAATCCTTCCTAAACGTTTTGCCATCTGTGTGAATAAAGAAAAATTGAAAAACCTTTGAAAACCTTTTACCTTTCTGAGAAAATCTTAGTTTTTCTGAGAAAAACCTAGTTTTTTCTGGAGAAAATATAGACATTCGCTTGCCATACAAGTATTCAGTTTGGCAGCCCTGGCTGTGTCAAGACGTGTCCAAACATTTGTGACGTGTCCAAACGGAAAAACAAGCAAGAACTTCCGCGTTTGTGCAAAATGATAGGGTGAACTGGCTGGCTAAGCGGACAAATGTGATAAAACCTCCAAGTCATTAGCCTTATTACACAAGACGTTAGTATTCACAACTGAATTGCAATAGCGAATGCTAAAGCCTCGTGTGATAAGACTAGCAAGTTACCTGCTATTGGGCCATTTTTCAAAATGTCAGACTCTTCCGGCCTGTAGGACAACCAGTCCGCCTATGTCCTGTAACAATGTTTGCTCATTTTGCTGAGCCTTTAAAATCTCTGAAAATAAGGAAAGGTTTGGAATATTACTCTAAATTTTAGCTATTTTTATATTTTCTTTATTTTCACGTAAAAGGGTGCAATAAAAGGTTTCCATAATTTCGTACATTAATTAAAAAAAATATAATGAATTAGGTTTCCCCTAGTGCCTTATGGCCTCCCCAGCTTACAAGGTTCTCTGTTGGTATCGAGAACATATATAAGTTGACAGTTACGAAGGAGAACATAAGGTTTCAAGGAAAATACAACATGGCGATATCCAAAATTTCCATGTTGCAACTGGTTTGTAAATTAGTGTATGGGAATTTTTACGACGAATTTAGAATAGTTTTACAATACCACTGCGACCAAAGAAATACCCAACAAACATGTGTTGTTGTAACGAGCTTCCTGCTGCTCCCTATTGGTTTGTGTATTTTCGCTTACGTGCTTCCCAGCGGCAGACAACACACATCAAAAAACGAAAAAAGAGCATTCTGAAGCATAGGCTGGTTGGAATGCCGACTTGTGAACTTTTGCTTCGCGGTGTTTTTAGATGAATAAGAAATTGAGCAAATATCCTAGGCTTTTAACTGTAAATTTATTCAGAACATAAAATTTCTATTGTTTCCATTTGCGAGTTGACACCGTTTCGTAAATTACAATATTTTAATAGCATGTAATGTAAATATGACATCAATTTTCATAAAAACATTAATTTTATTAGAAGAGTTTATTTTTACAGAAAATATGAAGTATTTAAGCGAGTTAATATATATTTCCAAATTTCAAAATCAAATGTAGTTGTATGTTGCTGTTTCTGACAAACTTCCAAACGCATCATTGCTTTTGAACAGTATTCTGGCTATGTTTTGGTTCGCTGCGCCTCACAAACGGTAGCCTCGCGACATAAGCCCTCTAGGAGGAGGCCCCCATCCTTGTGAGGCAACTCCAACGGTTCGATAAAAAATTAATGAACAAAAAACTAAAGCCTTGTCTAAATGAACCAACGTTTTCGCAAACTTTTCACCAAACATTTAATTAAAATTCCGGGTTTGCTTGTAAAATTTATAACTTCCATGCTTCTGAACAATTTCAATAAATTTTAGAACGAAACTACAACATAAAAACACCAATTATACTTTCAGTTTCGAAACAAATAAAAAATGTGCCAACAATGTGAGAACTTTTAATTTATGAATGTATGACGTTTTTAATGGTTTCTGACAAACGGAAGGTTTTGTAAACATCTATAGAAATAAAACAATCCTAACCAAAACCAGAAAACGTAATAAATTAAAGTGAAAAATGTCTGGTGCATTGTGAAGAAAATATTGAAACAAATTAAAATTATCAAAAAGTTTCACCATTTTCAAACGGTCCAAAAATACCCAAGAAAATATGGAAAGAGTATGAGAGATTTTGCTAAATCTAAAAACAAAAAACAGAATTGAATCGAAATAAATACAGAAAGAAAAAAATATTACTTGCATTGCCATGCTTATAACACCAGTGTTACTAATTCTTAACAAGAGACGTAAAAGCATTTGAAAAGTGAGGGGGACAAAATTTGAAGGGCACTTTGGCCACACCCAATTTTTCGTGACGACGCCCTAAACACCACTTCCTCGTTTCTGCTGAAAGGGATGATCTAAATGTCAGCGTATGGTTAAGTCAAACGTTGCAACCTATTATTTAAAATATAGCGAATGTATTTTCAAATTCAAATGACACTCTCCCGATAGTTTATTACCTAGATTCTAAAATATATATTATTTAGTACATAACGACATTAATAAACTGCTTAAAGGGTCATCAAATAATTAACTGAAGCTAACTAATGGCTCACGCCAAACACAAGCTAGCTAATCTAATATATTGCTGATTCATGTTGATATAAAGACCAGTTTTGCCCTTAAAATTCCCATAAAAGAAATTTGAAATTGTTCTTCAGGTAAAGATTGGTGAAAACCCATAAACATTATATATAAGATTTACATCTGATATCTCAACTGCTGATTGGGTTTCTTTCTCGATTTAATCATGATGTACGCAATACTGCCTTCTAAAACTAGGACGGAAAATTATTGACGGAGAAAAATTTTGTTTAACCACGCCCTTGGACTCTCAGAAAAGGCTGGAAACGGGCTTTTGGCAGTTTAATCTATCATGAACTTGTTAAAAATCAACGATCTCAAACGGTATTTTAACAACTGTCGGTAGTCTCAGCATGTAAAAATCGAAAAAAGCAGAAAGTAGGTTCTCACGGAGGGAAAAATATCGTGAAACATGCTAAAAATTCGTAAAGAAATTAATCCCAAAGAAATAAGAAATTATCCTTCCGCTATAGTTTTTCAACGGATTTAGAAAAATTAGAAAATTGAAATTTTGAGCATTAACAAGTACTGCACCACATGATTTTCTCTACGCATCGACCACAGACAACAGTTTTTTGACGGCAATTTTTTAATGGGCACTTATTAAGCAAGATTAAGCAAGGGTACTTATTAAAAAGGGCACTTTTTGCTTTTTTAGTGGAGGTTATCAGTTTGGAAGAAATACATAGACGTTCCTTTTATAAGGAAGACCTTTATGAGAAACGCCATACTGAGATTTGGGCCTAATTTCTTCGTTATCTCACAAATTACTTACGTTAACTTTACAAAAAAGTATACAGGCGTTGAGCACCTGACCTTAAACACACTTTGCAGCTGTGTTTGAGAAGGTGTGTGGGGGGTCGGGGGTAGCTTGGTTTGTGAAAATCAGCCCAGAAGTAAGAACAATCCAGGCTAAGACAAAAGCTAGCCGTTGTTATGAAAGAAAAGGCACAATACTGAAGTAGTTTTGCGTGGTATAGTGAAGGATCAAACTAATGACAAAGATATTTAGCTAAGCAAATGTTTGCAGCATGCAACAATTTTTAACCGAAAATCGAGACCATTTAAAATCGACATTGTTCTTCCTCGCACGAATCTTACGTAATATTCGCACTCTAATTCCAAATCAAACACTGATATTGAAGTAAGAACCTGCATGCAAAGTTTAATTAAGTTCATACTTTTCAGAAGTTTGATTTGCCATCGCAACGATTGGTACATCGGCCTGACTCACACGTCATATTTTCGCCATATTTGTTCTGCTGTATAGGTAACTAGAAATGTAATTCAGGCTCAACACCACGCTGTCTTATTTGCATAGGAGCGTATAGGGTTTTTAAGATTTTGTGAAAAACTATTTCTGTAAGGACAACACAGCGACAATGTTTGGCCGATACACAAAAATGCAAATTAGCAACTAATTCAGTAGTCATTAATTTCGTAAAAAAGACATAGGCCAAAAATGCTCATCATACATGGATTTCAAATTATGGAATCAATTACCTTCTGACAGTAAAACTGCAAATAGCACAAACTCCTTAAAGCATGAGATCAAAAACTGTTTCATGCAAAACTTACTGAAAAACGAAAATGGAGTTAGCATGTACCGCTAATTCTATCCATACACTTTCTTTAAACTTGAATTAGGATAAACATTTATTTTCTATTTATTTTTTACACACCTCTAAAAAGGACCATCGCAGAATTAAGGTCACCTCGACCTTTCTGATGTTATCCCTGCCACTCTAGTTAGAGGTTTGTTATTTTAAAAATAGAATTTATTTATTTATTCATTAATGCTTTTGATATTTTAAAGTTGTAAATATTCCATACCTTTAAATTATATTTTTACTATGTTGTAAATTTTTAGTGGTGAAATTACACATACATACATACGCGTGTCCCAAAATAAATGGTAACAGGTTTGGGCTAGTGCTGAGAATATCACTCAGATCCGTCAAAAATTATATTTTAAGGAATTCACGATAGCTAACTTGAAATGAAAATGAAAATATCGTTTGTCAATATCGGTTGATTGAGAATTGAAATGGTAACATTTAAAGTTCAGATTTGCCACCCACTCAAAACCAGAGGTTTTGATTTCAGCCTACGCTCTTGAAGGGTAGTGGTGTAGGATTTTCTGAAGCACGCAGTGTTCCAGAAAACACTTCTGAAGAATAATTCCAAAAAGAGTCTAGACGTTTGAAAAATCACCAAAAGTCTCAAAACACAGCTATTTTAATTGCTTTTATCAATTGTCCTATGATTTACATACCAAATAAACATACCAAATTTTTCCTGTTCACATCAAGGAGGAAAAAATGTCATCGTGGTTATTGAAATTAATCAATTTTTAACTCCAAAAGGTAATTATCTAAAACCTTATTTATATAAACGTTTTTGACATATTTGAACACACTTCAGCTAAAAAAATATTTAAGAAAAAGTGTATTTGGTACCAACATTACCCAAACATATTTTAAGACTAATTGCAATAAATTTTTAAGGCTTCAGCTTGGACCTGTTCTTATTCTGAACCGATTTCACAATATTGCTGCACCCCACCCTTTTCAAAACATTTTTAGGCCTGCTATATGGTACACCATTAAAACATTGACCCAAATGCCATCCTGGGGTTGTTCTCATAGCAAGCATGTAAGCAGAATGTTCCCTTGACCCAGGTAGCACTGCAAAACCAATATCATTGGAAGACGTGGCAACAAATTGCAAAAAAACAGCACAAAAATAATGATTCAGGCATGTTCAAATTTTGATATGAATTGATTAATTTCTACCTAAAACAGTACAAATGTCCTTGCGAGTCATTCTAAAAATGATTAAAACGTAAAGTTTCTAAATTAAAAACACAGTTGTTAAGATATTAACTGCAAGTGCTAATAAAAATTTAAAACTTTGGAAAAAGACTTCCAAACAACATATTTAAAAGGTGTATACATCGTAGAACAGATACTAAGCTAAATGTTATGATACACAAGTGATTAATGAAACAATTAATTAGGTTATTTCTGGCCAGTAAAGTAATTATTCACAGTATATAAGCAAGCGTAATTGCAAATCGCAACACGATTGCTAGAAAACTAGCAATTAACTGAAAATTTTATGACTTTATAATAACTAATAATCATGTTAACGATAATGAAATAATACAGTAAATAATTTTCCAAAATTACGAGTAATAACAAAACAGTTGTAATAAAAACCCTAGTAAAATTCATAACTGTAGAGATATTTCGTGCAAAAGATCAGGGAAATTGTGCATATTTTGTTAAAAGCATGAAACTTAGATTACTCCCCATGCAATGGGTAATAAATATTTTTAGATAGGGTGCTTATTGCAGCTGTCATTTTAGAGCCCTTTAGAACTGACTTTTGGATACTAGAAATTGAAAATATAGTCATATAAAAAAATTGGCACTAAAATTTCCTTGAAACGGATACTGATACAGTTTTTACAGTTAGGAAAGACTTGTCATTTGACATAGGTTTGTGTTCTTTTAAAAGATTCGAAAAAAGCAAGTGGTCTGTATTTTTCACTGCATTACATTTTTTGGTCTGTTAAATTGAAGTCTCTTGGAAATCTATCATGTTCATGAAATGTTAAACTAAATAATATCTTTTGCAGCTTGAAGAATTAAAGTTAATGGGAATGAGAATCCCCAGTAGTTATATTGGCTTTTTCGATATAAATATTTTGCACATATGGTTAATTATATATATATATATTGGCTTTTTCGATATAAATATTTTGCACATATGGTTAATTATATATATATATATATATATATATATATACGATTTATATGTATATATGCAACATCGTTATATGTTTTATAGACCTAATTTAGACAACTAGGGATCTTCCAAATGGTTGAAATTATGCATATTTTTTGCCATGATCGAATTTTGGATCTCATTTTTGTCTCAAAATTGGTTTGTTAAATTTGATCTATACATGCTAAGGAACAACTGCGCAAAGTTTCATGCCTTTAACAAAAGGTGCACAATTTTTTCACACCTGTCCACTTGAAGCAAACGAATCAAGAAGAATTTATATTTCTGATGCATTTTTTTATAAGAGCAGCTAGCAGTGTTTCTTTTTTTTTTGCTTTTTTTAATTTTTCTTTAACAGAATTTGTTTTGTCTCCTACCACCCATGTCCGAACTATAAATATGCATGGGTGGTAGGGCACAATAAAAATACATGGGTGATGGGAAACCAAAAAACAAAAAATGGAAATCACACAACATGATTCCTAAGGCTAATTACAGTGCAGTAATTACAGTGTATATGAAGTAAAGATGATATGTATTATGCCCCTTATCATATGATGTGATTTATGGAGAAATTATGCACCTTTGTCAACCTCATATTTATAAACCCTGAGTCTGAGCTGTTTCTTGTGTGTTTATTATTTTTTGGAAAATCTCAGCCTGGCGTTTTTGTTCATGTAAAAAAACGTGTACGTAAATGGAAGTAAGATGTTCCTCACACCCAATATATCACTAAATGTCTATTCTTTAATATTGCATTTGTATAGTTCATTGTTTTGTTTGTTGTTCCTGCCATGCCTATATTTCTTTATTTTATTTAAATAATTTGATATACAATTAAACAACTAATTTGAAAGACAAATATAACATAAAGTGAATATAATATTGACTAGTATAATATAAAAACTGAAGAAGAAATTTGTTATAATAAGGCTTGTATATAATTAAACCATGATTAAACATAGTTAATGATAATAGTAGAATTGACATAGGTTTGTTATTACTTTTTATATTATTGTGTGTTATATTGGCGTCTTTTGTAAGTGGTACATAGAAAATTGGAGAATAATTTAAGGAATATTTTGTCTTCATTTGTAAATAAAAAAAATAAGTTTTTAGCAATTCGTTGGTATTTAAAAAATGTTTGTACAGTTTGTTTTCTTCGTTAAGCAGAATTATATTTTAGGCAGGGCAGAACAAAATACCAATTTATGATGTTGGTGAATCAGATCGCTTTGTAATTGACCTTCCTGGAGGAATTTAATCACTGGTTGTTCATAATTGAAAAGGCCACTTTTTTGGGCTGGTTGTCCACATTTTGTTTGTGGTTTTCCATCACAATTGCTCACATTTAATCAGGGGGCTAGGTGTCAATTTGGACATGGTTTACACCGTTAAAAAAAGCCTGTTCGCCAATGACAAATACAAAACCATAAGAGGAGAACAACCAGGGTAATAACCCCCGTGCCTTTAGAAGCCCGCAAGAATGATATTTCTTTTTGTAAATGAATAAATTGGATGACTATTACAATGTAAGCTTAGACAACATAGCCGCGTTGCGGTCCCTATTATCAAAAAGGCGTATCCTATATTTTCCTGAGAGTATGAAAGGTGTGGTTGGTAAAATATTTTGTAGCCACTGCGGCACCCATACCCGCTTCCAGATCCCGCTTCATTCGCCTTTCGGTTACCACTGAATATCGTTTTTCCTATAATATTTTCCCAAAACGTTTTTAAAAATTATTTAATAGGTGGTTTTGAAGTCAAGAAGTTTAAGCTAAATTTGAAACGTTTCAACATTTAAGTATCGTTTTTTTTCTCAGACACACTGTTCTGAAGGGAACAGAATTTCTAGAGAAAGGTACTGACACGATTTTATTTATTTATAAAGTAACTTCTCTACAAGTAACTGTACTGAAGTTCGTCTAAAATTAAGCAAACTCACTTCTGAGAAAAGATAGACGTAAGCAACTAAAACGAGACAATTACGCAATTTTTAATAAACTGCCATTGGAACAGGGTCCTGTGCTTTCGCAGTTCGGCACTGTGACCGTGAAATGGACTGTTCCAATTATACTTTTTTAAAATGATAGGACTTGAGAAACCGGGATTGCTCGCAAGTAATGTGCGGTTATTAAACAAACAATGTGCGATTACGAAGTCAATGTTGGAAAAGATTCCGATCGCACGCACGGACGGACCTTACGTAGTGTAGTGAGGTCCGTACAGGACCCTAAGGTCCAAATTTTTTCCAGCATGAATCGAGTTCTCGCTTAATAAAGGGTCTGTTATATGGCAGAGGTTTTTAAAAATTATTGCTTTAAAAAGTTAAAATTATTTTTGCAGCCTGGACCACACAAAGAATCCGTTCCCTAGGTAACGTCAGTCCAATACAGCTTCGAAAAATACGGCGTATGCCTAAACGTTTAAAATTTCTTTCATCTTTTACAGTGTTTGACGTCCTCTTTAAAAAGACGCAGATCATATTGTCTTGCAAATAAAACATAGGCATCTTTCTTTGCAAATGTTTTTGATTATTTTTGGTAATTAGACGAATTAATGACTTTCCTGCTCATGCAAGAAACAAATTTTTATAAAATATTTTTCAGCAAAGCAAAAAAGACAAAAATAAACCAACATTGTGTGACGCCAGCATTAAAACTATTGACAATAACAGGAAATAACTGCCAAGACAATATGCTCTTTCAATTCATACTGAAGAGCGGGGAAGTTTCTAGATGATAGTCGTCTACCTAGAGACTTTTTCAAAGTCACGTTCGCCACGAGCGGGAATTGCACTCTGGGAACTGCAGGCTCAAACTTGTCCAAAACTGGTCTTTTTGCATCGGTTCATGTTACATTCCCCCCCCCCCCAAAAAAAAACAGTGCTTTCTAGAAGAACTTTAGCATCAGTTGATTTTCATGATTTAGGAACAAAGTCACAGAAATTCCTACCTTTTTGCGTTTCTCACCAAAACAGTGTTTTTTTAGAATAACACAATAGCATCGGTTGATTCTCATGACCAAAGAACAAAGTTTTAAGAAAATTCAAAGCATTTCTGTTTGTCGCCAAAACCGGTCCATTTGACAAAAAAAAATTTAAAGAAACCAATATGCCGCAGTTTTTTATATAAGCACGACACCCCCACCCCTCCCCACAACCTTACTAGCAAAGGCCCTGGCAACCTCGTCTTTAAAAACTACTTAATAATGATTCTTATATTAATATATTTCCTTGAATTAAAGTTAAATAAACAGATTCGTATTACCTCTATCGCGAGTTGCCTTCTTGAATTTGTTCTTCGCTGCAATATGGATTCTGTTCTCGCGATGCTGCCCAATTGAGCTGTCGTTCAATGAATCGGTAATAACTAGGTCTGCATTCCTTCTTTGACAGTGTTAAAAATTGTTTCCCAAATTCTTCATAAGCCCTAAAAAATTTAGTTATTCAATGAAGTATTAAAAATGCAGAGATACAAAATCACATTTATAAATCTTGAGAGATCAAAATTCAATGTTTTGAACTGAAACATTTCTAACAACAAAAAATGTATGGGAAATATTTTTTCAAGTTTTTTACCTAATCAAATTTCTAAACTCAAAGATAAAGGCAACACTGCATCCTATCTCAGAACGTCTGAATTTGTCATCTCGTTATTTTTTCCTCCTTTCATTTTCGAATTAAAGAAGCTTCTTGGCAATTTGCAAAGAAAGCTTTTACTACAAGAACTTTCAAAAACAAGAACAATTTTACCCCTTTTCTACCAAAGCACATCCTCGTTCGTACATGATTATATTCAAAGGAAATTAAAAGTGATTTTTAAAACACACACACTGCAACAAAGCACTGTCAACATCATGGGTCGGATCTTTCTGAACTGACAATAGCATACCAAAGTACTGTTACAACATTTCAGGTTCCTGACTAATGGAGTTATTATGCCAGGAAAATGTACTCATTTCTTCGTACATAAAAATGCTCCTCACAAGCTCAAAAACTTTAAACTAAGATAGCAAAATATTTAATCCGAAAAAGTAATCTGGTCATTTTTGCAATCGACATACGAAAATTCTAAGATATCCCCTGAAAAAACTGAGCTTGTCTACTGAAAAACAATCATCCTTTAATCTACCATCATATGCATGCAAGCAAGTATTGTCTTGCTAAATCACTTAAATAAATTCTGAAACAAAATTACTTTCATTCACAACCAACACTTCAAATTTAACAAAATGGGTCTAGAAAAATTTAAAGTTGCAACAACTTTAGCGTACCTATCTTTAAAAAGTGACAAAGAACTTGTGAAAAACTTACTGACAAAGTGATGGATTTCCTCGATCTTTAATGTACATTAAGTTAAAGTCTTTCGTCAAGGATTCACTCTTTGCATAAAACTCTGGTGAGCAATACATCCTGTGATCTTCCTCGTCTGTATGTAATGGAGTTGAAATTTCACTTCTGTCGCAAAATTTCTAAGAAGTAAGAAGAGTTAATTAATGTGTGCAGGACTTAGGTAAATGTGTGAAAGACTTAGACTTAGCTTCAATAGAAGAATACCTTGCTGTATATTGGGTGACCCAAAAAAGAGTTTCCTTCTTTGACCACTTATATAAAATCGAAGGATTAATGGGTTGAAATAATTTAAACTTTGTTTCATAACCCAAGCATTAACGTAGATATTTCATATTTTGTAGGATTTTTCTGGCATCTAAAATAGGTCAAATATGCGGATTTACAAAAAGGGGATTTTAGCCCTTGAAACACTGAAGATGCACTTTGGGAAAAGTACAAATAATAAGAATTACTCCCATTACATCCCAAGTGTCACAAGAAACAAGGTTTATGCTCCTAAGCCATGAAACACTTCTGTATTTGTCATAGGTTAAATTATTCAAAACAAAGATGGCTACAGAGTTACTACACTTTGTTGCTTTCCATGCACATTTCACAATGGCTTCATTTTATAAAATTCACAAATTTTGACATATTTGAGACCAGAAAAATCTGAACACATCTGGGTTAATGTTTTACCACACCACAAGTAAATCTTTTATTGTTAAGAGTAGCTCTTATAGCTTCAGCCATTCTTATCAGAGCATGATCAATCAAATGCCTTTTTCAAAAGCCAAATTGTAAAAAAATGATATATCATACTGTGCTGATTGAGAAAAGAGTAAAGTCTTCTGTACATTAATTTTTCATATAGCTTGCAAAAGAGTGGTATAATAAAGAAACATCACCTTTTTCGTAATGTGCAATAACTTTTCATGTTTTTAATTTTGAAGGGAAGATACCTTGAGAAAAAGATTGGTTAACAAGTTCAGTAAGGTTCCAAGGGATGTGCGATGTCAGCATTTTTAGTAATTTGATCAGGATGCTATAAGGACCAACTGACATAGATAAAGATTTGAAATAATATCCTCAACTAAGAACTTCTCAACTTCTAGAAGATAGGTAAATTATCTTAAAATTTGTGATGAGAAAGACGTACCAATTTTACATTTAGATTATCGATTTTGGGGGGGGGGGGGGGGGGGGGGGGGGGGGGGGGGGGGGGGGGGGGGGGGG
>JAYJMH010090289.1:0-30902 GCA_036873815.1 Phacellophora camtschatica
CATTCAGTTACTATTACAATTGTTTTCTCTCTGATAAAACCATATTGTTTTGATATTTTTGATTTGTTACGCCAATGGTCCATTTTCAAATAAGTTTCCATTGCTTCCAATAATGTTTCTAAAGTACTTTAAAAATGCCCGCCTGATACCAACAAGGAGGGCGATTTGACTGCCCGTCTGCTAAAATTCTTATGGCCAGGACTGATTAAGATTTTCTCAATTCATTCATAAGAATCAAGCTTACTGTTCATACATGAAATTTTGCCTTTATGTTTGTTGACACCAATATCATACTTTTGGAACATGCATATCAAAGAGTTTCCCATCAACATAATGAAATTTTCCTGGAGGACAAAGGCGTTAATTTTACACCCGATCATTATTGACTTGACCGACCAAATGTCAAAAGAAAATGTGGTCTGAAAATGTCCACGTGTGGATAATTACAAATAATAATAATAGGCACCCGATTGCATTCTTTGTTTTTTGCACGTAGAAGTGCGCGGATGAAAACAATGGACAAACAATAGGCCGTTTTGTTCTCTTGAATATATTCTCCGCGAATGGCAAAGAATTCAGACGGAAAATAGGCATACCGGGTTGGGTTTGGGCCTAACATCATCAGCTTGTTTGCCGCTCTTTTCATTCTTCTTGATCAGATGCGGCTGTTTTAAGCCTTTTCTTTTCAGGATTTCGTCAACATGATCTTCAGATGTAAGTCCTGTCAGCGTATTAACTAAAAACATCAATAAAATTAATTGTAAAAAATAAAAATTGAACAACATGTTTGCAAAAACGCAGAACGTCTTTCCAAAACTTTGCTGACAACCTCGTGTCGAAAGCCTATGAACATCATACAAAGCTCTGGGGACGAGGCTGCATCTGAACATTGAACTTCAACATGAACATCCAAATGACATCAACATGACTCTTGACCAATGACCACAACATGGACATCTGAACATCTACCCTGGGCCTCGAGAAAGACAAAACAAACGCTCAAATCAGAAAAATAAAAAAAAAACTCGATCAAATTAAATCACGAGAAAAAAATCCAAACCAAATCTCTTTTTTTCTCGATTTTTCACTTTCTCGATTTTTCTTTTTTTTCTCGAGGCTTTGAAACCCAGGGTACTGAACATCAAACATTCAAAATTATTTCACCACCTATATTATACGCACAATTTATAATTTCATAAGAGGGCCAATATGGGGGGGGGGGGGGGTTGTGTTCTGAGAATGATTCACGAGAAAAGAAATAGATTAGACGAATACCAGGACGAATAACTAACGTTTCACGTAAAATAAATTTGGCAACAACGTGTGCCCATGCCCCCCTCTCATCTCTCAATTAACTTCTTGTTTTGAAAAATGAATTTTACGACAAAACTCATAAAATCAACAAGACAATTTACAGTATAAAGAAATAATCCAACAAAAAACCAACTGATAAATTTATTCATTGTTTTTTTGGCGGAAGTGAAGGCTCAATAACAAAAAGAGAAAGAGTCCAAAGGTTCTTCGCAATATTTCCATTATTTTGTTTTCATTATTTATTCTGTTTCTCTTGTTTGGAAATCAAACATACAGAAGAGCAACTCGTACAAATGGGGGTAAGCGAAAATGCTTTTTCTTTTGTGTCTTTTTTTTCAATTCAATTATTTATAAATTGATTGTGATTGCAGTTATAATACCTGAACACTTTTAGCAAGCAATTATTATGTTTAGTCAGATGCCGTTTACTACTTTCTCGTTGTTTGTTAAACCTAAATTCTTGGTATGTTTTTCATAGCTGACAGGCACTCATATCCACAGGTAGGGCTGGTAGTATGTCGTTTTATAAAATTGAAGATTGTATTTATTTGCACCATCCTTTGATTGACTTCAACAAAAATTGTCATGGGATTTACAATATCATAAAGCATTGTCAAAAGTCTTGAAGCCAGTTGTTGGCCAACAAAGAATTTAGCCTACAAGGCCAAGGGGCCAAGCAAGTCCCCTCGTTAAACTACAGAGAATTGAATAGAGTTAGAATCCAAGGAAAATATTCAAAAACTTTCAAAGAACAAAGGTCTCTGATTTTGATCCCACAAAAGTCTCTGATTTTAAATCACGAGTACAACCCAACCCAGGATTCACGTGATACTGATAAGATTAAAGCGATGGATTTTACACAGCAGACTGTGACATTTTGTGGATGATTTCCAGCTTTGCAGAAAATATTGAAACACCTTTATTTTGCTTGTTTTTCAACAATAAAAATTATTTACAAGACTACATAAAAGCACAGAAACAGGATATAAACAGTGCCAAAATCATTTCACAGGAGCCCGACTGCCTTCAAGCATTTGCATTTGATTTTGATGAGCGAACTCCGAAATTTAAATTTTAAAAGCGTACTCCCAAGCTCTTTTTTATTTTTCACTTGCTTTCAGTCATTTCGTATATTTTTACGGCAACATACGAACAAATTAGTCAAAAAAGACGTTTGGATGTTTGAAGAAAAGATTTTTGCAATATTTAGGCCCTGATTTATTTGAATTGTTTTCAAATGAATAAACTCTATTTGGTAGCATTTAAATTTATACATCTACCTTTCTAACATCCAAATAACATACAAATAATATTATTCTGAGACTAATGTTTCTTCAAAAAGTTGATGTTTAAAACTTGTTTTGCACTTACTGCATGATTTTACTTGCAGGTAGCAATGCTTGCCCTGCTTTGGGCGGGGCTGTTCCTTTTCACTGGAACATTTGCCTTTTCCCCAAAACGGTTGACTCAATGCACATTGCCTCCGGATTGGAAATCAAATGGCATTAATCCTCTTGATAATGCAAGGAAAAATGGTCATGTGACCGTTCTTGCATTTTTGGATGCAAATTGTGGGTATTGTCTGTTGCAAGCAAAGCTGCTTCAAAGCATGAAAAGAAAATTTGATAAGAAGTAAGTCTCTAAAGTTTATTTCTTGTGATAGCAAAACGCTTTGGAAAACCTTTTTACCGGGTGACCCAGAAAAAGGCTACACGCTTGAAAAGGAGGTTGCTGCGGAGGAGCTTGGATGCTCCTTTGCTGAAAACAACCAATTTTCAGAATTACATTTTAATAAGCACCGTTTGGTTTAGAAATAACCCTTAATTTTGGTTATCATTAACCATAACTAATTTTTATTGAATACAGTAAGGAATAGATAGATATATTGAATTTTTAAAGCTCCTCCGCAATGTCTTTGCAGTGATGTAGCCTTTGTGAGGAAGCCCCAACAGTGTTATGTTTTTACCGGAAACCTTTTCATTTGATTAGACTTTTTTTTATAAGTAAGAACCAGATAAATGTTACTGAGGCTCGAGATGTTCTTAAATTGTTTTTATTCTCGCATAGTTTTTATTTTATGTTTCTTCTGTAATTTTTAACTAATTTACGGCGTGGCAAGTTTTTCTGCTATGCTTCAATAAAACATGGGGAAGATTTGTGCTTGCATACAGATAAGAACAACGTTTTGAATCGGATTGCGAATGCATAATTTCATACGGGACTTCATTTTTTGGAATGTTCTTAATTTGTTTCTATTTTTTGACAATTCCAGCCTTGGTTCTTATAACGTTTCTATGTTCTTAAATAAATAAAGTTCAACTTTAAATAAAAACACAACATTTACTTCTAACCTGTGTCATCTTTCAGGGGTATGAAAAATATTACTTACATGATAGTAAACAAGCGGTCAGCCATGAGAAGTGAAGCTAAGTACAACGGCATTGTTGACTTCAAGGTGTACCAAGATAAGACTGGTTACATGTGGCACAACATGAAAGGAGGAAAAAATGATTTTTACGTGTTTGACAGATGTGGACGTTTGGCATATCACCTCGAAACTCCGTATAGTTACCTTGGATATCCTTACGTTGGGTAGGTGAAAACAATTCTTCCTATGGCTGTCTATGGTTTGTATCTACACCCAGCGGCGTTGTTTTGGGGGTGTGGGGTGTTAGCAACTAGGAAATGAAGGAAGTAGAAACATTGACTATTTGTAAAAAAATAGAATTAAATCAAATTGAAATAGAATTAGAAATAGAATTTAATATTTTATTGAAAATTCGGGACGCTAAAAAAACAAATTGTTTTTGAAACTCCCTCATCTAAAAATAATTGCGACGCTCTATTCTATTGCATGCGTGCGCATTGAAGGGCAAACCTACGCTGGGTCCCATGTAACAGGATATGTCGTCATACAATTCATACAATTACGTATTTAGCAACCTCGTTTCCACGATTGATCACGTGATCTTACTAATGCCTCAAATCGCTGTCAATCATGTCTTTTTGTAATCATGATATATTGTAAATTTCTCATATTTGTAGTGAGCAGTCTAGTTTTAGCCGTGTTAGGATACGGATGTTTCTCATCATATGGAATTTCATGACTAGTCTCTTCTCAAAACCTCTCGCACAATAACTTTGTGTCAGGGGCGAAACTAAAAAATATTTTTTGGGGGTACAACTTCAAAATTTTCCGACAAAAAGGGCGTGGTTACTAAAACTAAAAACAAATCGCACTTCCACGTGACCAACTCTTCAACCTGCCCTAGCACAATGCCGGTCGGACATGTAGTGTTTTTGCAGCTTGTAACATATGTTTGGGGGCCCGGGGCACTCCCCGGGAAATTTTTCGTGACCACGCCCTTCAGATTGGCTTAGAGCGACTCCAATATATGTTTCATATCGATGATTGACCTTCACTTCAAGGTAGGTCAAGCATCTGACAAAGGTTTAGCAAAATTTTAAAATTTAAGATTGCTGGAATTGCTATTTATGGAATGGCTATTTTTAGATTCTTATGACGAAAAAGATTGATTTTTTTAGCAAAATTATAATTTTGGACAACTAGATTGATTGTTTGGCTTCTACATTACATAAATGCTTGTCGGCAAATTGCAAGTCATGATCTTTTCCAGAAAACAGTTATGGATTTTTGCTAATATGTTTGAAAAATCAGTGGTCCAGTAATTTCCGACAGAAAGTTGCCTTCTTTGTTTGGGATATATCTTTATTTGCCAACAAAAATTTCGTTTGTGCTGACAGATAAAGTATTGGGGGGTACAATGCCCCCATACCCCCCTATGGTGACGCCCCTGACAATAAGCCCACCCCCAATCCGTAACAGCTTTTCCACCACGGGACTGTTGATATAAGTATGCTGTCAACATTATGGAATGCAGTTGAGTAAAAGTCTCATGATTAAACTTGTCATGAAATTCCCTGAATTAAAAACAATCACAGCAAAATGTGTGAGCAATAGTTTCCTGCCAGTCAAATTGTTAATTTTTTATCTATTTTTTATGTTGTTAAATAATAGTCATGTTCTGGCTGTCAATTTTAACAAATTTAAAATTATTTTCAAATTTCATTAATTTTTTTTTATTCCTAATATAATAGTAATTAATAGCTATAAATATAAAAAACAAGGTACCTTAAATATTCATAATCATATAAATTATAATTAATTTAAAAAATAACAAGAGAAAAAATTTAGATTTGCTTTACCTATGCTGCTGTTAGTCATTCATAATCGCCTATCCATGCATGAGGCATTTGTATTGAATAAATATAATATGGTAGGCTGTTTTATACAATCAATAAGAAAAGAATATGAATAAATAATCAATCAAAATTATGGATTCAACACAACTTGTGTTGAATCCATGATTTTGATTGACCTATTATTTATTCATATTCTTTATTCATATACAAAATAACTTTTTTTCTACAAGATGACTTTTTGCTACTTATCTTAATTTATATTATTATTATCAAGATGCGACTGATGTGAGTGTATCCAGCATTTCACACGAGGACTATGATATGCCTATGATATCCCTGTGGATGAGTACGTAGTGAGTCCAAGTAGGCGGCCGCCACTCTCATCTTCACTCGTATATCCTCAAACTCAAAATTTAAAAAATATTTAATTAAAAAATTAATAACTAAAAAACATACCGAGGAAATGGCGATTTATTAACGTAGAGACTACCAACATAAAGTGATGCAAATATGAAAGATTGAATAGTTGCACTAAAAGCAGTCTTGCCTCTAAAATTGCATGGAACCATCAACCCAAGCAGCGTGGATTTATCTTCCGAGTTGTCAGCCATCTTGTCAATGTTCAATATTTCTCAAATTAATGTTTCCAATTGTTGTTGTTGGTGTGGCCCCGATATTTGAGTCGCGGTAAAAAGGTCCAAGGCGGGAAAACGGCTTACTTTGGATACCCTCCCCCCCATCATATTATTTGCATTTAAAATTTTAAAAATTACCCCTGCAACGAGTTACTCGTCATTAGAATAAATACAGATGTTGAAAATCATTGTAATTTTTCAAAAATTTATTTGAGCAGCAGAAAAAAAAATCAAAATTATTCCGTTCCCAAGTCAGTCCATTCGCTGAACCTGAACCACAACAAGAGAAAATTGAGCATTAAGAATATAAAGAAAATTAAGAAATTAAGAACCCCAAGAAGAGACAACTAAAAATTCAGTTCTGAATATGACCATGCGATTTGGCACTGTAACGAGTGCACTCAAAGGTTGCGAATCATATTGTCAAGTTCGCAACCGCAATATTTTGTATCTTTCTTTCTTTTCTAAAATTTCTTTTGTTCTCTATGGCACGCCGTTCCGGCCAAAATATCACAAAGTACTAATTTATATCCTAAATTTAGTGTTTGTATGCAAAACTTAAAATACTTATTCCAAACTCAACATACTGTGTTTAAACTCTAAGTAGTTACATTGCAAACTAAATGGTGGATGAAATAAACTATGGATTCTAATTAAAAATATGTATTGGAAACTAAAGATATGTTGCAAACTAAAAATATATTGCAAATTAAAAATATATTGCAAACTAAAAATATATTGCAAACTAAAAATATATTGCAAACTAAAAATATATTGCAAACTAAAAATATATTGCAAATTAAAAATATATTGCAAACTAAAAATATATTTGTTTGATGGGATATTAACGACCAACAAAACGCAGCAATTTCTAACCCCTCCCCCACCCACTTGGGGGTCGCTATTTCAAGAATGGAATATTAAAAATTAAAAATAACTGGCAATATTTTGTGAGTATCAAATAAAAAAAATAAATAACAAAATAATATATTTCCATTTGATAGTTTGATTATTATTATGACAATCACTCAATTCACTACATAATATTTCACAAAGAATCTTTATGTACTTTCTTCCGTCTCCCCTTCATCTTTAGTTTGATCAACATTGTTCATTTTCTCCAACGCTTTGCTCAACAAATTGTTCAGTCTTCCAACCATCTCCCTGGGGTCGTCCATAAGCCCAGCCACAATCAACGAGTTATCAAATATCTAGAAAATAGAGAAAAATAATATACCTTTGTGTGTGGTTCTTCTTCTGAAAACTTTGTGTTTTGACTAATACTGTGTTTATTCTATACGCAGTTTATTTACTCACTTCCCCTTAACCGTTTCGCGTTATTGTTTATTTCCAATTAACAGTCAGATCCTATGCTAGTTTTATTCTGCAGGGGGTACAACAAAGGTTAACTTACATGAAAAGGTTAAGTGAATGGATGGCGAACAGAGTACCAGAAGGTGAAAATTACACGTAAAGGAACAGGAGTTGCTGAAAACAATAAGAGACAGGAGCTATGGAGAGATATGATCGCCAACGTCCTCGACTGACATGCACAAATAGAGAGGAAGAGCACAAGCACATACAAACAAACTTATTTCAAAAGATAAACTTTGCGTTAAAATGTTTCAAATAAATATCAAGTTCTACCAGTATTTACCTCCTGAATTAATGACGTTTTACGTTGTTTATTAACAGGCCGTGTGACCCTTCTCGGGGTGAAAGGGTTACAAAATTAGCTTACCTGATTAGCTAAAAGGCTAGCAACAACAGAATCTTTCTTTCTCAAAGAATCCAATGAACGTATGATATCATGCCTATAACAAATCATAAAAATTAATGTTATGTATATTATCGATATTGTAAAAATCAGTACAATGTAACATAACAGTTCCACATCTAAAATTCACTCCTCCACTCGCATCTTCACCTGGATTTTAAACGTGGAGTATTGAAATTTTTTTTCCAAAATTGCCGTCTTATTTTCTCAATCTAACTTTAAATCTTTGCAATTTTAACTGGCTATCGTTTGAAAACTAATTTAGTAGAATATAAAAAACGGGACCGAAAAAAAAACTTCCCCACATTCGCAAAGCTGCTGTGCAAAAGTTTTAGTTTTGATAATTCTGTTCTTGCCTGCATTTGATATAAAAGATTTTAATTTTATGATTTGATGCCTTGTTTGGTAAAATCTACTAACAAATTACTGAGTTACACTCAATGAAATAAAAAATATATAATTTCTGCTCTTCAATCTATATAGCTAATAGCTACTACATTGTAGCTTTGAGAAAAAATGTTTACTAAAAAACACAAACAAATCGAACTAATTCCGAGTGTACCAGGTCCTGATTGCCAATAATATAATAAACCTTCATCTAATTTAGTGCAATAGTAGGCATTGTAAATCATGAATACATTATAAATTATACATTATACACACCCTGGGTTAACTTCAAGTGTAGCTTGCAAGACGTCGTATCTAATTTTTTGTAAGTCCGCATTTGGGCCAGATTTGATGAACTTCAACCAACGTCGAGCAGCAGCCATATCTGGTACCGTAATCATTGCTGGGTGAGATGCAAGTCGGTCTGATACCTGCATAAAAAAATATACAAATTTTTGAATGTTTTTAGTAATTTTTTCTCTATCCTCCCGCTATGTTTCTAAGGGAGAAAATGAGAACTTTTGTCAGGCTGCTAGTACCCAAAAATAAAGCTTCTTTCATGCGGTCTTTCAACTGAGAATGATTCTAAATAAATATATCTACGTTTATATCATGGACCTTCTCCGAATACAGAACACTGAGAAAAGGTCAGTTGGTTTAAAAATTTCAAGATAACCAAAAAACTATAAATACAGAGACCATTGATTAAAAATTTTATGAAACTGGGAGATTTGTTTCTACCTCTAGTTTACGTGCTCACCATGGCAACAAATATACATATACAATGTATATTTGCAAGAGAACAAGGTTCAACAACGAAAACAGCGAAAACAAAAATTTCGTTAAGTTAAATTCAACAAGCAATAAAGGTAAAAATTAATTTTAAAAAAACGAATTGCAGGCTTTGCTGAATAATAGAAAATAAGACTTTCACCGATTTAAACCCTCCCACGCCCGGATTTATTTCTGTTAAACAGACAAGTCTAATGTAAGTTTCATTTTGGAGGGGGGTAGCACTTGCAAACAAAGTTAATCTATACGATAAACGTACGCTAAAATAGATGAAATAAATGTAATTTCTACTTGCATATACCTCCTAGAAATATGACGCTTTACGTTGTTTGTCAATGGGCGGTATGGCCTTTCCCGGGGTGAAATGGTGAAAGCAAACAGAAAAGCATTTAAGTTCCCGTAGGGCGATTAAAAAATTTCGCGCCTGCCAAGATGTGTACAACTTGTAAAATACTGTGATAAATCACCTTGACACTAAAAACGTTCTCTTTTCCCAAAGTAGTCTCAAGCCAAGTCGCCAAATCCTTGGCCTCCTTCTCTGAAAGTCTTGGTTCATCTAAAATTAATTACGTTATCACACAAAACATAAAAATAACATGATACAGTAAGTTCCCGCATATAAGAAACCAGATATTTCATCCAGGGTATTGTTTCATAAACAATAAGCTATTGTTTCACCCATTGTTTTCTTTAAAGAATCAGCCTGAAGTTTCTTATATGTCTGTTTCTTATTTGTCACATAGAATGCATTCTTATTGTTGTACGTAGTTTAATTGTACTATAAATGGAAAAAGTAGACTTGCTCTAAGTAAGTTTATTTCTTAAATCAGCAAAAAAATAGATAGTAAAAAATATGCCTTTGCGGTAGGAAACTCGGGTAATTTCCAAACCAAGATAGCCCCCCCCCCAAAAAAAAAAAACGTTGGTACCTCGCTACGCTCCTGCTCAGAAGTGTGAAATCCCTTGTTTTATGTCAGCTAATCAGAACGCACAGAAGCGAAGTAGGTAACAAGGATATTTCCCTTTTATACAAATCCCTGGGAAAGTGGTTGCCTAAAGGAGTTTCCAATTTCAAGTTCAAAACATCTTTAAAATCTTACCTGAAGAGTATTGTTCACTCTGAGAGGACGTTGAATCGCTTTTAGTGAGGTAGTTTTCTGCTGAAGTTAGGGGCTTTTTGTCAAATTCTTTTAGTTGGTGAAGAACTACATCGTCGTGGTCATTGTATGAAAATAATACCTGTGGGTGAAACGAATGACGAGTAAAGAATAACGATTTAAAGGTCCAAAAGAAGTACACCAAATTCAAATATATATTTTGGAATTGGACAGAGAAGGTAACGGTCCTTAACATTTACGAAGAGTTGCTTATTGCTCCGTCATGGTAATAGACAAGTTAACTTTAGTTAGCATAACAGTAGCCTCTACGCAGGCTACACGAGAGTAGCGAATATGCCAAAAACGACATTGGAAAGATGATACGGGTCTAAGCCTCTGTGAACAAAACACAAAGAAGAAATTGGCTTGAGATTACTTGTCGTTTACAGTGCTACTGAAATCAAAATCTTGAAAAACAATTTGTTTTAAGTCTTTCTGTGTGTGATGACTTGAAAGTTACCTTCCAATCAGCCAATATTTTTTTGAATGTCAATTCAGTGGCACTTCAAAGAAAGAATCAAAATGAAGCCTATGGAAAAAATATTTCACGAGTACAAAAAATGATTAGTCACAATAAGAATCTCACTCTGACCGCTCTAGCGTAGCAAACTCAACAAAAAACGCATTTGACAAACACGTAAAGTTAAATGCATACCTCAACATCGTCTCTTTTTAAAGCTTCAAAATATGGTGATGATTCGGCAAGTTCTCGACTAGAAATGAATCAACAACAAATGCGTTGATTACAAATTGACATGTATACAACGAAATACGTTAAGCCCCCGCAATTAAAAAATGATTATAAACTGCAGCTTGTTAGCAAAACCAGATATTTCAGTCTATCACTACATTTACTAAATTTGTTCTCGGTTCCCGTGCAAAGAGATACAAAGCCATCTTTCTTTGCTTGGAATATTGGATATTCTCGACCATTACATCCCAGAATTCGAATGTGAAAAATTTAAAAGAATATACACATTTCTTCGCCTGTATAAGAAACACAACCGCCATATCAACTCCTTTTTTGTAACGTTTTTCAGTTTTACTTTTACGGTGTAATTGTCACGGGGGGCGGGTAGTCATAGTCTTTTGTTCTCCGTGGTATCGTCCTGGTAGTATCGTATAGTATTTTGCAAGTAGTGCTATCAGAAGCTTGCATTGTAAATATTTTAATGGCTTATAAAAAGAAACTAAACGACTTGATTTTTAAAATGTGAGTTTCTTAATTGCGAGGACTTACAGCAGTGAAATTCAAGAATTCCCTGAAGTGTAAATTAAATGAATTTGAATGTTGCTAGAAATAAACATTTGTATAGCAGAGATAAATTTTGTAACAATGCAATGTGAAATTGACACACTGGTGTCAAAGCAATTATCCCTCGAGAACAAAGCGAAACCCTCTCAACTAAAAAATGAAAACATCTCCCCCGCAACATTGTTTGTTTTCATTTTCCAATTGAGAGTTTCGCTTTGTTCTCGAGGGATAATCGCTTTAAAGCCAGTGTGTCAATTTATGTCAGTTTCGCCTCTGTTCATTTGTATTGAATAAAAAAAATTGTAAAAACCTTGGAATACACAAATAGAAAATTTCTTTTTGGCCAGGCTTCATGTCTTTTACATATTGCGTGATAGTTGTCTGAAACCCTGCTTTCTCTTTCGAAGACTCGAATCTTAGCAACTTAGCAATGTCTTCTCTTTCTTCTTGACCTTCTGCAGAAACGACACCTTCGCGAATGAAAATTCCAAAATCTTTGAAAAACTTTTCATACTTTACGTAGTCCTTTTTCATTTGGTCTTGGAAGAAGCGTGTAAGTTTCGAAGAAAGTACAGAGCTTATCTTTTTTATCAAAGCACTGTCTTGAAGTAATTCTCTGCTTAAATTCAAAGGGATATCTTCACTGTCGACAACTCCCTTCAAAAACCGAAGCCACACTGGTAGGATATTTTCTGCCTTTGCCTGGATTAGAACCTTTCTGGAATACAAACTAACCCCACTCTCCATTTTTCCAAATCCAAACAGTTCCGGCGAATGAGTTGGAGTGTAGAAAAGTGAACGAATATTCAATGGGGCGTCTGTTTTGTACACCATTTCGTATCGAGGCTTGTCAGACGTGTTTGTAATAAACTGATAAAATTTCTGTAAAAAATAATTAAGTAATGCATCAAATTTTAATAAAACGAAAGACTGCAAAAACGGTTTTCAATTTTCACTAAATAAAAAGGTCAAACTTTTATTCATATAATCATATCATATAAATTCATAGAACGCTGTGTAGCTTAGGATGATAATAAAAAATATAAAAACTGCAAATGAAGGAATATTTACAGATAAAATAAATAGGGATGAAAAGCAGCAACATTTTCGTAAGTTTCATCGATACGTTTATAGGACATATTCAAAAAAATTTCATTTCTAATCAATAATTCTTGAAATTTTAACCTCGTGGTCTTCCGATGAAATGTTCCTCTCATTCGACATCCATAATGCCTACAAACAAAATAGCATTAAGTTACAACATGGACAAATTCAGGACGGAACAGACCAATGCATATATCACTCGAAAGAATGGATCGATTTTATTCCTTTCAAAGCAGCCCAGCAAATCACAATAAACAAAACTACAAAGTGTGATTTTCTGTAGAATTAGTTTTAGATTTAAGCGCACATATACGCTTGTACCTCGCTAAAGCCCCGGCCGGCCTAACGAGTATATCATTTGTTGGATTTTTCACTATGCGAAAAATCGAGTCAAAAGTCTGGCCGTTTGGCCTGAGCTAAACTCGAACTTGTGGTTAACTCGAACTGTTTTGTATTTTCCCTTGAGAGCTTTCAGTGTCAATTTAGTATTGGTTATCTCGAAAACTCGCTGTCTCGAACAAATTTTCATTTCCCTTGAAAACTCGAGATAATGGGGTCAACCGTGTGTGTAAAAATTTATCATTCCCAACCGTAAATCACACTGTTCTGTGTAAAACCTGAATCTTTCATTTTGTAAAGTCTGCCTATTCTCAGCAGGGGGGAGGGCGAGGGGATTTTGTAAAACAAAAGATATCGGTTTAAAATATGACAATGCGATTTGTCATCTTAAAGAATGGATTTCAACACCTTCAACGCAGCCGAGCAAATCACAATAAATGTTTATTTTAGTTTGATTGAGTGTCTCGGAGTGGGAAATCTAATACCCAACGGTCGTATTGCAGTAAATTATAATACATTATTACCCAATGTAGTATGTATTACAGTAAATTATTACACAAGGGTTAGGGCCGTAAGGAAATAAGGCCTCGCAAGCTCGGTTTGCACTGATGGGTTCGGGTTAATATTTTCTTGTATTGCCCTCAGAAAAAGTTATCATAGGCTTAATGGAAACAAAAAATTAATCAAACAGAAAACATGTTTTGTATGTAGAATGCAAAAACCTACTAATTCATATCATATCAACGGATTGATGTGTAGAAATAAATGTCAAATTATTCTATTAAACTATTTTGTATTAAATTATTTTAATATACCATTTTACAGCATTAAAACACCAAACGTATCAAGTGTGACCCTTCATTAATAGTCCACTCAGTACGTTTAGAGTTTCAGCTGAGTAATACTCTGTGCTGTATAAAGTTTGACGCCATTTGATACGAACTAGCAAATTGGTTTTCAATTTGCATAAAAGGAAGTAAGCCTGAGATTTTTATGTAAAACGCACCTCAACGCTATTCATCCGTGTTCCATTTAGAAAGATTGGAAACCCAACGAAATTACTGTACTTTTTGACGACATCTGCATGAAGAAAAAGAGAAAACATTGATATTGATATTGCAGGGTACAAAACACCAAAAACTACCGAATCCATGGTAATCACTATTATTTATATATATATATACATATTAATAAAGAAATAGAACAACTTCAAAAGGATACACATCCCTGCTACCTACCTCAATTTTCTGCGCGTTCATTGGCTGAAGCAGAAGAATAGAACCTCGCATTAACATTCGATTGACTCCCAGAAGAATCAAAAAGATGAAGCGCCATATTTGAATGTGATTCGAATGTGATTTGAATATGGATCCTTACTCTATGTTGAGGTCGCATAAATTTACTTAATCCCACCGAAAATCGAGGCCAGTACCAAGACCAGCGGCATTTCCTATCTTTAAAATACCTCTGTGAACGATTTGGCCAGTGCTGAGATTTTTCGTTGTCCTACAATAACTGTTTCATAAATACGCCAGTTTTCAGAAAAAGTTCACAATTCAAATATATGAAAAATGACTCAAAGCCAAGACAACTATTGATAAAACTGCAAAAAATAGCCGGTTTTGGATTTAAGCATAAAATAAAACTGTTGAGAAATAAAAAAACGGGAACGACGCAAAAAAACGATAAATTCAACAATATTTTGGTTGCTAAAAACTGTTGTTATCAGAACGTTCTGTCGTCCTTACGGCACTCCCTAAACCAGCATTCCTCTTCACCATAATACCTTTAATTGAAAATAAATTGTCTGTTACAGTACTCCAAAAAATTTCATAAAATAGTTACGAACCTTCGACAACAGATTTTATTGAAAATCTTCGATCTTGATCTTTCAAGTGAATGGTAATCTTCGTTCCCCTTGACACACCATCTGCTTCTGCAATTTCGTATGTTCCACAGCTACAACAATCATAATTTAATTGAAAATTAGATTACAGAAAAATCAATGATGCCAACAGAAGATTAAAAACATGCAATAATTACGAAAAACCAAAGATTAGAAACGTTAAGTTACTAAAAAGCCAAAAAGCTCTATGTGTAAAATACCAATAATTTGAAACGCTCTTGTCTGCAAAAACAGACGATGTATCATTTCAATACTCTTTAAAAATTAAATTCCAGAAAGTTTTTCTGCCAAATTTTTCAATTTTGCTCCTCCCCTTAATGAAGCCGCTCAAAAATTAAAAAATTTAAGAAAGCAGCCCCTCCTTCATGAATTTAAAAAAGCAGCCCAATTTCTCCGGCAGTAAAAATTAGATTCCACTAAAATAATATTTTGTGTAATTTGATATTATATATAATGCTAATATTACACAAAATTACATAATCTAGATATTGTGTTTGATGATCTGATGTAAAATAAACGTTTCCTTCAAACAAGCATCCCTCTGCACCCCTTAAAAAGTGCAAATTATATTAAACACCTTGCTTTTTGGTAAACAAGCAACATAACAACTCTCTGAACAAAACATGGATCCATTTTAAACGATAACTAAGCGTTCGTCTTACCCGTCAGATGTCCAAAAATATCCAGTGCTGTCTGTTTTATATGATTTGCTATAAACATCTATTTTATTTCCAACCATAAATGCTGAATAAAAACCAACTCCAAATTGACCAATAATACTGTCAGTCGCAGAAGCTGCACTTTGGCCTTCTTTTAGATTCTTCACAAACTCCCTAGAGCCTGATCGAGCTATTGTGCCTAAATTTGAAATCAACTCTTCTTTGTTCATCCCTAAACCGTAATCCTGAATAGTGAATGTGTGGTTGTCTTCATCTGTGGTCAAGTGAATCTCAAACGGCAATTCAATGTCCGAAATATCTTCGCCAACCAATTGCTGATGACGTAATTTTTCCAATGCATCAGACGCATTTGAAATGATTTCACGTATAAAAACCTGAAAAGAATGTTTTAAACAATTAACATTAACAATAAACAATTTAAAACACGGGTTTAGTCCAAATCTACAGGTAAATTATATCTACTTAGTTACATTTTGCAAGAAGTATAGTACCGGGTTTCCCAAAAAACTGTACCCGCATTTGGTTGAACGTAGCGTCAAAGCGAAGATTGAGACAAGTGTGCACTATCTATTTATATAGACTTATCCAGGTCAACTTGGAAGTCAGCAGTTTGATCTCAACTGTATGTTAAATCTCTTTAAGATATAAGCAGCGAAGACGAGTTTAAGATAAAAACAACAACAAATTCAGGCCTAAATATTATAAGCGAGCAAGCCATTCAAAGTTAAGCTTTCAAAGTTCTAAACGTTATCAAAAGCAACTCTTTTTAAAAAATGGCATCTTTAAAAACTCTTTTAAAAATTTATACACTCGGCAGGACATACAAATCAACTTAATTCAAAAGATAAACTTTTTATATAAAGTTTATTAAGAATTACTATAAAGTTTTGTTCGCATTTCCCTCCTGAAAATATAACGTTTTGCATCGTTCATCAATGAGCCATATGACCCTTGCCGGGGGTGAAAAGGTTCAGCTACGACTTGGCTGCACGGAAAAAATATTTTCCTGCTCCACAGCTTGCAGGTAAAGTACTTGATAACAAATTCTTCCGTTCTTTACTTTTGATAAATTAATAAATTTTAACACAGGTATGCAATTACATTTTTCCAGTCAAACAAAAAATCAGTAAAACTCAATCCCACCTCCTTTTCTGAATAGAGCGATCTTGCAACAATATCCAATAGTTGCCTCGTTTCTGCTTGAAATTGATGTTTGTCTAATGGACCTAAAATGTGAGAATATAAAATTGCTAATTGAAAATTTAATTTTTCACTTTTATTATTTTTTATGATTGAACATGTGACTGTGGAAGCAGTTACAAAATTAAATAGACGAAAAAACCCTTCTTTTGCCAAGTGACCTTTTATCAAACAATATTTTGTCGTCTAAGTAAGATGCCGAAATTTATCTTTCTTTCATTGTTCAATTTAATACAATATTATGTAGTAGATTTCCAATAATATTCCAAACACAAACCAAAGTCCCAATTTGATTAACAAGAAAAAAATCAAAATAGTCCTGCAAAATTTGAACTAGCAGGCCATTTTAACCGAACCAGAATTTAAAGCACGGGCTTTAGGAAAATTAAAGTTTGTATTTTATTCCCATTTCGGTTTTTCTCATTCTACTTGTCCTACATTCCGTGTTTTGAATTCAGTCACAGTCTCGCTCACTCTCCTCTTTTCTCTTGTTTCCATGTGACCGAGTTCAAAACACGGAATGTATGACAAGTAGAATGAGACAAACCGAAATTGAAATAAAATACAAACTTTACTTTTCCTAAAACCCGTTTTTAAAGTATCATACTTCACTCCCACATTATCATCCTCACTAACAACAGACGCTGGGTAGGTCCCATCGATTTTATTTTGTTTATATCTTCATCCTCACTTGAAATATTTTTCAGTCAGCAGCCCCTTCCTGGACGAGGAAACATGAGCTAATATCCCAATACATTCGCGGAGTTTACGACGGACGACGGGAAAGTGAAGCTACGACCGACGGCAAATTTTCTTTTGAAATATTGACAATTATAATACGCTATGATAAACGTTATGAAGCTTGCCTGAAAATATAACAGAAATAGATTACCTTAAAGCTTGGTTTTCTTTGCATAATAGGCAACGAATTACGCTTCGCAATATACAAACCTCACAATATGTGGGATAGTGGACTTGTTTTTACAGGTACACCATAAAATCAGCACATTTCACACGAAAAATCAAAGAAACAACCTTCTTCTAATCTCCCTTGGCGATTCACATTTTCTTGGAAAGCAACATAAATTTTAACGTGAATAGTCATATGTCACGAATATTTTTACACATGAAAGGTTTGTGAGGTTGCCGTTGCTGTTCTCCATTTATATCGTAAACTCCCTGAGACTGCATGAGTAATTGTTCCATTCACGACTTACCTTGAATCTTCTCTTTGTCACTAATGACGTGGACGCTCCCTTCATCTTGGTCTGCAGGCTGCAAGTAATTGGAAAATATTCATAAATATTTTGTACGATTTTCAATGGGTTAGATAATGTCAAATTTGTTCACCGTTTGCTGAAAGCTTTTGCCATCATAAACTTAATAACAATAAAACAATAGATAAAGACAATAGATAAAGACAATAGCAAAAAGATACACAGATCACAGAAATACTTTTCATTGCCTTATGACTGTTAACAATCTACAAGGGAGGGTCACCAGGGTGGTAGATATCCACCAATCCGCGTAATTTCTAGTTTGAAACCCACCATTCCGGTCGTTCTTAGCTCCGGTAAGGATTGCAAATTTCGGCGTTCCGTCATGAAACCGCTAGAATTCCGTATTCCGCGGTAGATTTTCTTGATATTCAGCTGATGAAACCCTGATGATCCCCCTCCTAACAGGCAACATTCCGTGATGTCATGCCAAGCGTTTTTTTCCCGATGATGTCATCCCATTTTCGTAAATTGAAATTTTACCAAATCTTCGAAAATTCACGATGTTTTTCAATGTACCAAAGTAGCTAGTTAATAGTATTCAAAATCGTTACTTTTCATGCTTCGTCGTGTTTTGTACTTTCAAAAACGGAACGAATTTGATTGATGTTCTGCATGTAGCAAAAGATAAAACCATTGCAAAATTTCCATAACTAGACGTATTTTTCAATAAGAGACTTAGTACCAGAATTTCTGGGAGATTTCAATACATTCTAATGTTCTATTGTTTCTCATAACAATAGAGAACACTAGAAAATTTACGAGTGATCCAAAAAAAGTTTCGACGTTTGAAAAATCACTAAAAATTCAAATGTGTTACCAATCGAACTCATTTTTACGTTGCCATGTACAAAAAGGGCTAAATTAATTGTAGCAATGTCAAATATTTCACCAGCACATTAATAACAATAAAATAATTAAAATATACTCCAAACAATTAACAACAGGCTGTACAAGGCTTTAATAGTTATCAGTCAATCATAAATATTCAACATTTAATTACATACCGTGTGTCCCAAAAAAGGTTAACAGCTTTGGTGCAGGCTATTAGTGCGAGTTTCATTCAAATTTATTCGAAATAAGTTTTTTTTAATTTCTCGGTAGTCAACTTAAAAATTGATACCTAGTTTGCTATTATTTGTGCATCGAGATGTTAATTCTGAAAATTCATATTTGCCTCCAACCAAAAACCAGAGGTCTAGATTTTGGTCTAAATTGCGTTTTTGGATCTCCTAAATCATAGACTGTCATGAAACGAATTTAATTGTGCTTGGAAACACACTAGGACAGAAATCCAGAAACTGAAAATTAAACGCTTATTTATGGATGCAGCCACTATGAAGTGCTTTCTCTTTTTTCAACATTTTAGCCAAAAATCTACTAAAATGAAAAAGCAAGTTTAGTTTTAAAAAAAATTAGTGATGGACAAATGATTTTCAAAATTCTTTTTTAAACCATTAGTCACAAGTGTTTTCAAAAACAAAGTATGTTGTCTGGAACACAGCCGTGATTTATAAAATCCTACAACAGGATCATTTAAGAGCGTAGGCCAAATTTAAAACCTCTCTGATTTTGAGTGGTAGGCAATTTGGACCTTTAAATTTTACCATCTCAATTCTCAAACGACCAATATCAACAAACCAGATTTTTATTTTCAAGTTATCTATCGAAGATTATTTAAAAAATAAATTTTGAGGGATTTGAGGCATATTCTCAGCACTAGCCTCAATCAAACCTGGTATTATTTTTTTGGGACATCCGGTATATAATAACAATCTGTATTTATCTTTCAATTTTCATCTACATTTAATACCGCTGCATCCCTTCCGAAACCTGTCATTAATTTTGGGCGGGAGTGGCACCAAACATCTATTCTACGCACCACAATGATGAAATAGCCAAAGCCTAGAAATCACTTAGAGGTCCATAAACTTAGCAGGAATCCTTTCAAAATAGCAAAAACAAGATTGCTGTGCTAACATTAATTCAGAAGAATTGTATAAAAATAGAGATATTGACAAAATTGAAAAATTCTAGAATCTCTCTGCAGCTGCGAGTGGATCATATTGAGTTAGGATGTGATCTTCTCTAATGTCCGTAAAATGTTCAAAAGCTAGAAGTTTAATCTCTTAAAACTTGCAATTCATCTAAAACTAAAACTTTATCCTGCTGTGCAATTTATCAAGCCTACTTCAACAAATTTCTTTGAAACAAAGTTTTCTGTCAGAGTCCCTTTTCTGTCAGACGTTTGGTGCCAGGGAAATTTCGTAAAACGAAAAAAAAACTAGTCTTGCAAATAACAATAGAATTTGCAATCTGAACGAATGTAATTCACATATAAAAATGCATACAGTTACATCGAAATAAGAAAAGAAAGCAAAAGTTTGTGGTTTTGTCTGTCGTGATTTGCTAGGTTGCTTTTGAGTGTGTAATACCAGATGACGAAAAAAGGTTTCCTTCTTTGATAGGTTACACAAAATCAGGCGATTGACCGATGGTAGTGATTCAAACATTGTTTCAAAGCTGAAACATTAAGTTGGATATTCCATATTCTTCGGTATTTTTCTGATATTTAAAATTAGACGAATATGTGGATTTTATGAAAAGAGGCAATTTTAACCACGAGACAATGGTAATTTTCTTTAATTTTGTTTTAGGAAAGTAAACACAATACAAATACGGCCAATGGATATTGACAAGATCAAGTGTCAAAAGAAGATTTTTATTCCCAAGCCAACAAATGCATTATTTATTTGTCTCAGGTTCAAGTGCTGAAAATAAAGAGGGTTACTGTATGACCAGGTTTTGTAGCTTTTTCATCCATTTTACAATCGCCTCACTTTGATAAAAATCCATGCATTCGACGTATTTTAAAAACCGGAAAAATCCCCAAAGATAGGAAATATCAAAGTTAATGTTTCAGCTTTGAAACAATGTTTGAATAGCTTAAATCGGTCAATCCCCTGATTTTATATAACCTGTCACAGAGGGAAACCCTTTTTTGGTTCAGAGAGACAAATCCCGTTGTCACATTCAGAGCTGAATTATCTGTTTCACGAAATTCTCCCTTACTCTGTTGCTGCATATCTAATTTATAATTAAAAACTAGAACAGTAGTAAATAAACTAAACATTCATGCTTAAATTTAAATGTTTAAATTTGAGGCAAATTGTCAATATCATAATCTTGCATGTTCATTTGTAAATTTTAGAAACTCGCAAAAATAATTTTGAACAACTAAATTACACAAAAATAATTCTATAAGAATATATCATCAATATCTTTGTACAAAATACAACCATGGTCAAAAATTAAATTAAAATATTTAAAATATTTAAATAGATTTAATAATCATATAACTATGTTGCATTAAAATATATTTTATAAACATTAATTTTAAAAGTGTTCACTACTGATATCAATAATTATTCATATCTGAAATAGGCCAAATAAAATAATGAAAACAATATAATTAAATTATTGTGCATGCAGATGGGCATGCAAATATCTTCATACAGGGCATGCAAATTTGCAGTTTACTTGTAGGAATCCCAAGAAACATCATCAGGAGACAAAAACTCATCATTGGCCTTCAAACTATCACGGAATATCCCTGGCTGAATCGTGTTATCATTAGGATCAAGATTGGAGCACATCTTTAGCCAAAGGGCTTGCTCCTCTTCACGATTCTTTTCATTCTGAGCATCCAAAATTTCTTCCGTGTTTTCAAGATTTTCTGGTTGTTTCTGGCAGCCTGGCACTTCTTGTGTCCTGGCGCTGTTTCCAGAATCAGCATTCTACAATTACAGTTTAATCATGCTCAAGTGACTACCATTTATGATAGGCTTGATTGATGTCTGACTTATTTAATGATATCAATGTTATGTCTAAATTATTACTCCCAAAAAGTGATCAACACTGTTATAAAAATCATTAAAATCAAGACATAGTTAACTGCTAATGCCAGAAAGCTATAATTGCATCTTTTTGCATGCTGTATTGTAAACTCACAGGATATTTTTATTTAAAGCCATATGGTGACTTCAAGAAGAAATGAGTTTCTAAAAGAATTGGCACACAAACTAAACTAGGCGGGCTGTCAGAGGTGTTTTATATCTGACCAAAAAATACACCATTAAATATTGCTTAAGATCATTTAATTAACTTGGTTCTCAACTTTGGAACAATTTACCTTTGGAAATAGTAACAGCTCCTTCCAAACCAGTTTTCAAATCAAAACTTAAAAGTTATATCTTGATCAGGAAAATTAATCATTTGTCCGTTAAAATCTGTTGCCTTTTATTATTAAAATTTTTAATAAAGCTTTCACGTTGAATATAGTTCCAAGAATTGAACAAATAATTTAATTAAAAGCAAAACTGTCTTTTTTTTTAATATCACCTGAAAATAAAATTTGGCACAACATTGAAAGATGGGAGCTCCCCTCTTGTTAGTTAACCTACTTAGGCAGCTCCTCCTTAATTATTCCCCTTCACTAAATTTAAAGTTACATTTAGTTAATCTAATTGTATACAATTGTATTAATTTATTTTCTGTTTATTTTTAAATTGTTGTTAGTTGTAGTTGGAATATTAAAATAAACTCTCAAAATGTTCAAATTTTGGTAAGGAAAAGGAAATCAGTTGGAAGCTTCCGTCTAGCTTTTGATACAAGGGTAAAATTTGTAGCTTACAGTTAGCTATACAGGTTTCAGGGCAACTTTCAAGGTGTCAATCAAAAGCAACTGATGCTAGGTTACAAAATTTGTCCTTGTTGCATTCAATATTTTCTATCCTAACAAGTTAACAAATATCTAAAATATTTACAAACCTCTTCTTGAGATCCTTCAGCAGTTGAACTTAAAGTTCTTCTTGACAGACCAATTTGACAATCTAAAAATATCACAAAGATAAAATAAGGTACACCTTTCCAAATATTTTGTTAAAAATAAAAAAGAATTGAAGCAAAATAAATTTCCCAAATTGAAATGGCACAATCAATTCATCCTGTCATTGATACTTTAAAATAATTTCCATAATTAATGATAATCAGTAAACTATGTGAATTAAAAATGTTAACAAACAGTGCCAGTGGAGACTGGTGTGGTAGTACAGTCTAATCTAAAACCCTCTAAATTTTTGCATAATGTGTGAATTTGCACCAACCTAAAAATTCCACTCTTACTAAGGGGGCATTCCATGTCAAGTGTAACCAAGGTGCAAAATCAAATTTTAATTGTATCTATTCAAAAAAAATATTGTGGTTGAACCCAATGTTTATCCCACTCTGTAACTTTTTACAATGATTTGCCATTCACAAGATGAGAAAAACTACTGAAATTTAGGTGGTCAATTTGTTGCATGATTATGACAAAATGGTCAACATTGACTGGTCATAACTCAGAAACCGTTTAACCAATGAAACTCAAATTTTCAATGTGGACATTTTCTACAATTTAAATAAGTATGCTTGGCAAAAGTTCAATTTGGGCCACATCTTGGACACTTGACATGGAATGTTGCATGACAAAATTTAATTTCATTAACATTTTGTTCAATTTGAAAATTTTGTGCAGGGGAGAAATTTCCTTTGCACTAATAATTTCACTGCATTTCTGGCTGCACATGTCTAATAATGATGAAAATTTAGCTGCAGAAAAAATTTAATGACAGAGAGATCCCCAACGCAATCTGCAAACTTTCCAATCTGGCAGCCTTGCACAACACATTTTGAAACGTTTGCTGGTTAACAGCTTGCCCTACTATGCTATGCCCACCTTGTTTTCAGGCTGCTAGCATCATGTAGCTTGCACATTTGACTTGCTAGTGATCGGATGCATAAGTTATAGCTCATGTTTTCAGTTTTCCAAACCTAGCATTCATTTGATAACATGAACTTATCACTTCTTTCAAGTGTATTTTTTATTGAAATTTTTCAAGAAATTTCTGATTTTGCCAAGTAAAGTAGCAGAAAATAGCATGGGACAAAACCCCCTCCCCCCTCTAGAGACTCACAACACGGCCAAGAATTTGAATTTTCTGATTGCAATTATTGCATTGTCCTTCTTCTTTCTTACCAAATATTTGCTGTGAACTCTTCTTGCTGAAAACACCATCATTGCACTTGTGTTGTGGGGTTGCTGCTGACGAAGAACTAAAAAAACTGACCAGGCCAGTTTTTCTTGTTGGGCATCGGCAGATTTGAGTCTCTTGTAAGCAGCTCCGTGACAGTTTCAAGCAATTTGATGGTCTAAGAGTGTTTCTTAAGCACGCTGACAACATTTTTGTTAAGTATCTACTTATATGATGTTAAAACTTTACAATGAAACACCATGTAGTGGGTGCAAAAAAGCGTGGCTCACAGCAGCACGCACAAACAATATGCAATATCGGAATTTCAATGTTCAATGGAAAACCTCGTTCTCGACTCGAAACAATTCAAGTGGAGGCTCTAAACGCAAAACGAGGGAAATTTTTTGTCGAAAATGCTTTATGCTGACCCCCCAAATATTAAGCAAATAGCAAATTTTTTGGTGACCCCAAATATCATTACCGATTTTTGAGATACCCCAAATACTTTTAAAATTTGTTTGATTCTCAAAATCACCAAAATTCTCAAAATCACCAAAAACATGGCAGTTGTATTAATGTAATCAATTTTTGGACATTTATGGTCCAAAACTTCCAAAACATGCCCACGTCATCATTGTGATTTTGATTTTGGTATCTGGGTATCCTTCACCCCACCCCCTGTCGCACCAAGATTGTTGGGCATAATTCACAGACCCCAATTAACAACTTTCTATTTATTTTGAATCAACGGATCCTAAATGTTGTTGACAAAATTCGTAGAAGAAAATATCAACTTTTCATCCCCCCAAATGTTGAAAATTAGTAAGCACCACCCCCCCCTGGGGGAACCAATTTCCTTATTCATTGTGTGGGTATCTATTGACAGAAGGTAAAGAGATACTGCACAAGAAAAACAATTAAATGATTACATTAGTTATAATTTTAAAGATAAAAAATGTATACATCTAATTTCAAAAATTCTTTTAGCTACAACCAACAGTCAAAATTTACGAACAACAAACATGACATAGCGTATTCTTCGAAGTAAATACAACAAAGAATTTACCAAAATATGTCTTAATTAAACAAAACAATTGCGCAATAAATCAATTAAAAATTCTTGACATTGCCTTAAATTTCTATACACTAGGATCAAATTGACGGTACTTCTGCAGTACGAGTACGAGGATGAGATGAGTAATAATTGAATTTAAAATTTAAACAATAAACTTGTGAAAAATGTTGTTCCCATTGCAAAAATATATTATAGGCCTAAGGTTTACAAATAAAGTTTACAAATACACTTTTGCTTGATCAGCTTTTGGAGTGCATTTTTCAACCGCGCACTCGTACTTGTACTCGTTCTGGATCTAAACCTGCCTGATGTAAATCACGCTGTGGCCAAAAGTAATTTTAAACCGATTTTAAATTGATCTTCAGTGGAAAACACAGTCTGTTCCTGTAAGAATAACAACTCGACTTATTGATGGCTTAATTGTAAACAGAAAACAAAAACGGAGAAAACATAAACATGCACAGAAACAGAAACAATGCTAAAACGAACTTGTATGCATAAAAAGAGATGACATCTCAACTTCGCATTTAATTTAATCATAGGCCTATTATACGATGTACTTCAGTCTGTGTCGCCAGAAAACGTTTTCACTTTCAAGCAAAACTAAATAAAGTAGGTCTTATCTCCCTCCTTCTCTTATCCTAGGCAACACTATGGCTGCTTGTAATAGCGTAGAGTATAACGTAAATACAACATGTTTGACAAGTAGACCAGATGAATTAGTCTTCAGTGTAATAATATATTCACACCTCCGTCTCTTTTGAACCCGGAATCTCTCGACACTCTAAAAAAAGTGTCGAAATTTCGTCCTCGGGATCTCGGGAACGTTTCAACGTTTCCCCGGCAAAAAACTGCGTTAGAAAGCTGGATAAAACTGGCAATCCCCGACCCACAAAAGCATACAATGAATGGAAATAAGAATACTAACAATAATACTACATTTTTTTAAATGAAGGAAAATGTTCCCGTGGCTTTCGACCATGCCACTCATGCCACCGGGTCACTTAAACCGGGATGTATGGTTATGACATATCATAGGGTGTGGTGCTGCCAGTCTCTCGTGTTTATGTCCAAACATATACTTACTGTCGATTAACTGCTTTTCATACAAAAAAGCCCGAAATTAAAATAAGCTTTTTGATGCAATCGATGGAAACATGACTCCCGGAATAATTCCAATGGTGATAAAAAATAACCACATTTTCAAAACCAATGATCACATGTGCTAAACATGTTTCCACAGTAATCCAGTGGTCATCTGTGTTTGTCAACAGTCAAATTATTCGTGTTGGTAAATTTGTTAAAGGTTAATTTGGAAATTTCTTTAAACCTTGGCGGAAAATTTCGTGCCAAAGTTTAAACCCATTCAACTTTGTTGGATGGGGATTGGGGGATTTCGTTCCCTTGAAATATTTCGCCCGGAGGCTTCACAAGTACAACGTTCTCCAAGCCCAGCCTGTGGTTTTCTGTCACCTTCGATTCCTCCTCCGATAATGTTCTTTTGCCAAGACTACAAATTTGGGATAATTTCATCGTCAATTTTTCACATTTAAGTCTGATAACTTTTTACAAAAGTTCTTAAAACACTTATATTTGATCACGTGAACATAACTCAAAAACATTTCCAATTCTATCATTAAATTAGACTTGAAAAATCTCAAATAAAATTAGCTAAATTTTGGGAATACATTTCCCCTTTTTTAAACTGACTTTCATGAATTCTGGCCTTTCTTCTTCAACTTTCTTTGCGTCTTCAGCCTAAAAAATAATAATATCACAGTTCAGATTGCAAACCTTTGAGGAAAAGCTTAGGAGCCTCCTACGTCTTGAAAACACAGTAATTGAACCTCGCAATCTCGAATTCTCAAAAGGAATAAAAATTAGTTGGAGATAGCCAGGCGATTTTTCACGGTAACCGAAAAGCTATACTGAAAGCTTTCAAGGTATAGCTATACAAAATAGTGCGAGTTAACAAAGGTGTTTGATTTATCCAGAGCTAAATCAACACTACACTGACATCTCCAGGGAGTTCGATTTAGTTGCGTTCCGAGTTTATATATAGATTTACTTACTACCCAGTCGTAATTTGGCCATTGATATATCGATGGACGAGCGTGTGGGTTTTTTCTCCGCATCTCCTCCGCAGTAGCAAAACCAAGGGCCTAGTGTAGTCAGGCTAGTTTATATCCTTCTGGTACATTCAGAAAAGGAAGGCGATGAATCTCGTTTTTGACACCGGAATGATGGCGGGCACCGGACTAGCATCAACAACCGAGATTCACACAGCGATGAGAGCGGAAGATGGATCGTAAGATATGGAGTGGATTTGTCGGATCGATTCGGGATAGAACCCGACCAAAATAGATAGAGACAGATTAATTATAAAAAATAAATTATAAAAGTTTCGGGGCGTCACCCCCTCCCTCGATGTTGAATGCAGTTTCAGGGACAAAAACATAAAAATGCCCTAAAATTATGTGGAAACTTTACACAGAAGGTTCTCATTTTCCATACGATTTCCCGGAATCAAAATTTCCGGAAAGTTCATTTCTTGGAATTTGAGCAAATGAAATATCAGTGCGTTAGCCCATTGGGTTTTCTTGTAACTTGGCGTGCGAAAATCTCCACGCAGTTCTATCGTTTTTATCACATTTCAGACACATGGTAGGTGCGGAAATCTATCAATATTATGTGCTGCCGCAAATAAATAGTACCACCCAAACTGTGCGTCTGTAAAGTAAAACCACTGAAACCAATGCATGCAATATATGCGTCTTTTATGGGAAAACGGGGAAATTTTCTTATCAAAAAGGTATTCTCCTCCACAGAAGTGGTTTACGGATACGTTGCACTCCCGGAGGAGAGTATCAAAAAGGCACAATATAATCTCCATCAATAGGTGGTATGGTTGTACATTTAACAGACTTTAATTTTAAAAATAAACTTTTTAAATATTGGAAGAAGTAGTCTGACACTGTACTTTCATGCTGGAAAAACAGCAACAGTGAGAATTTTTAGGTGTATTTTCGAATTGTATGGAGCTTGTGAAATTTTCAATTGAAGCATTTTTTACCATCATGAATCGCATTTTTACCATGACCCAATCTCCAAACAAATTTTTCAACATTATCAAATCTTCACAATGCTCACATCTAAAAAATTATCTTTCCCCACCATCAGACAGATTCATTTTGTGTTGTTTTGCAAGATAAAAAGTAGCAATGAAATAACCTGTAAATTTGGAACACCAACAGTACCATCGGAAGCGGGGGTCTGGGGGCTGTAGCCCTCCAGTCTGGAGCAGCTTCTGAAGGCACTGACCAACACACTACTGCAAAGTTTTGGAGTATATATCCGCATCCTACCTGCATATATATATATAGCACTACGAGCAAACATGACATTTTCAATCAATATATGTATGGTCTCTTAAGAGTTGTATTCAATAAAATGCATTACTTAAATGCATGAAAACCCAAAGCAAATGTTAGTTCAAAAGCAGAGATTTGATTTCAGAATACAACTGAGGAAGCAACAAAACAGGTGCTCAGTCTAATAGAAAGCAATCAAGATCTAATTTATCATCAAATACAAATTCTTAAAATATGCACCTGTTGTATTTGCTCAGATCTTGATCGAAGCTTTGAATTAAGTTCACTCTGTTCAGCCTCTTTAGATTCTTTTCTTTGCATTCCTTTTGAAACTATTTCATGATGCTTTACTTTAAATTCTGGTCTCTTTGTTTGGAAGTCAATTCCCCTGGAAAAAAATTTATACCTTAAGGCAACTTGACAAGAAACAATAACATTAATATCAGATAATTTGCCAAGAACCCAAATAAAAAGGAATGATAATAGCGTGATTGGGGCTTTGGGATTACCTAAAAACAATGAAACTTTTAAATTTGACAAAAATCTGAATCAAAATTCAAAAGAAACTTTTTAACACGCTGCTGGCCCCAGGGCACCCTCCCTGAAACTGTAAAACAGTATTAATTGCTGAGCAATTTTTGAAACGAAGGATGCAAATTGCCTCAAATTGATATTAATCATAAATTTATATTTTGCAACAACTTTTGTTGGGTTCAGAAGGATGGATTTGAGTAAATGTCTTGTTTCAGTTCTTGAAGGGATTCATTTGAAACTTTCATCAATTTGAAATTATTTGACAAAGTATATAGGTAGAGCATATTATTTCATTTCCTCAATTATATAAATAAGAATCCGACTGATGATCTGCTCAAATATGTATCAAATATCAAATATATCACAGCAGAAGGAACATCATGCTAAAATTGGTAACTGTGGATCACCTTATTTTTATTATTTCATATATCTGTTTTTGTGCTCAGTCATCAACTTTGAAATAAAGCATTGTCCCTTGATGAAATAAGCTCTGTCTCAATTAAGCTCCACACTAAAACTTGCCTGAGTATACCAAAATATAGGACATATGCCACCCCCTACTCAAGTAAGGTGGGTACTGCCCTCCCTTCAATAATTCCCTCAACCCCCACAAAGTTGCTAATTTAAAAAAAGTAGTCCATATGGAAACATTTGAGATGAGTTTTTCTATAAAGTCATAAAGTTACAAGACAAAGTAAATGCGTTTTAAAATTATAACTTGTTTCTTCAAATTCGGTGAGCAGACCATCACAGAAGTAATAAAGCAAGCCCTGGAGCAATCTAGGCCTAAATCTATAATCTCATTCTAAATCTCTATATGTAGAGCAGCCCTCTTCTGTTTTTGTTTTGCCCGCTCGTCCTACCTTTTTTGCATTATTTTAAGATCTCTCTGCAAATCCTTTTGTTCCTTTGACATCATGGATCGTATTTGTTCAGGAGTTAGTGACCCACTGTCTGGATCATAAGCTTCCTGGACATCCATCCTCTTCGCGTGCTTTTTGCCTTCTATCAAATGATGCACTCTAATTCCTACTGGCGTGCCACGTTCATAGTCCGGTTCAGGTATCTCGTAAGCTGGAAAATAATTCATTTCATTGAAGTTTAGATGATCATGTCATGTGAATAGTATAAAAATCATGCTGGGAACTGACATCGTTGTTTATCTTTTGTGAAGTGATGAAAGTTCGTTCATATTGAAAAAGATAAATCATATGGAAAATGATGGAAATTAGTCATAATAAATTTTAAAGTGCCTAAATACCAAAGGGCGAACAATCGTGGGCGAAACTAAATTATCGACTACTCAGCATTTCCACATTTTCGAAATACCTTCTTTTCAAACTCTTTAAATTTTAAATTCAATTTTTCCAATTTGTAATTTACAATGTATTCAACGCCCTTACTTACCGGGCCTTGTAGTTTGCAATATTAAGAAGATGTATCTACTTAAGAGAATGAACGGACATAAATCCAGCTGATCTAAAAATAACTTCAAATTCTATTTAAATTGCACAGCAATTTAATTAATTATCTCACGGAATTTCCAATGAAAACCGAGCTTTTGAATTTGACTGGCTGCCTATTTATAGATGTGGCGTCGTGCCACATAATACAACAGAGACTAATATAACATTATACAACATAGTATAAGATAATACAATAAAGAATAAAACAAAATTTAACAGTTTCGATTTAAGTTACACTCCTCTTAGGGAGCGGTCATTATGTATGTATGTATGTATGTATTTTTATGCCACAAAATTAAAATTTACAATATAATTTAAAAAAAAAGAAGTATAAAATA
>JAYJMH010090300.1:0-30866 GCA_036873815.1 Phacellophora camtschatica
TTTTTAAACAGAGTAACGTTTTCTGACTAAAACACAGTCAAATTGTTTTCTACCTTGCACAAAGAAAAGCTAGCAATCACCTATTATGCTGAATTACATATTGGAGGTTAATACTGACAGCTCCTCAATCAGTCCAAATGTGTAAATGATTAAGAAAATCTGCGCTGTTATGTTACTTTAATTATAGTAGCTTCTGGGAAAAGACTGATGTGTTACTGCACTTCTGGAGGTGGAGCTATAAAATTTTCTAAGGTGAAGTGATGAGTTACATTGCCTGCTTAAATTTTTCCAATTTTATCCTTAATTAAATTTGTACTTGTCTTTTTGCCTTTTTGTCATTAAGGTGAAATTCAAACGAATTAATTTTCATATACTTGAAAATATTTTTGAACTTTAAGAATAACATTTTTGAATGATAGATTGAATGCGTTGATAAGATTTAATTTAGTTCATATTCTTAAAATATTTCGTTCTTTGTCGATATTCTATCATGTCTACTGGGTATGTCACACAAATGTAGCAACGTGTGATTTGCTGCTACCGTAATTTATGTAGTGAACCGATTGAAGTGATTAAAGTTGAGAGCCTTGGGGAGAAAAAAGGAATCGTAGGCCACTGTTAGTGCTTCTTATCAAGACAGTCATTAAAGAGATTTGTGCATTGGAATTAATTTAAAAGAAGAATAGAACCCGAGAATTCAAGTTTGCTGAGATATGATGGTGACGTGAATACATTGCGTAGCTTATATTTGTATTACATAGTCATATAATGTATGTGATTGGTTTATTAGTAACACTACAATAAGCTCCAATTTTTAAGAAACTGATTTTTGTGATCTAGCCCTATTGTTTTCAACTATGTTCCTTTATGTTTCAAAAACAATGGTTCAGTTTGTCATAAAGGTGTTTTGTAAATGCGGGACCTTTGAAACTATACTTTTAGGCACAATTTGAAACTCGCAACTATTTAACGTTTTTAGATCACTAGAGAAGCGTCTCTTGCTGGATTTTTTCCTGATGACGTCATTAAAAGAACTTCTTTTTGCTATTACTTACCAGGAACATTTGTATACAAAGTATATGGTATGTTATATTATATTATATTTTTTGTATTATTTTAAATTGTATTATTTAGTTAAATTAAATTCTTTTATCGTTATCTGAAAATATTACAATTTTTATCTCAGTAACCTTTTGTTTTCAGGGTTTAGTAACTTTAATGAAGCTCACATGCTGGCCAAGGCTAAAATTGAAAGATTAAAACAGAGAGCCATTTATTTAGAAAAAGAGACAAGTATGTTGACAGATGAAAATATGGAAAATGATGATATCCTATTGGTTAATAGTAAAGATTACTATAGAAGCGTACCGGATAAGATCTTGGAATTTTATAAATGGTAATATGATTTTGACTTTTAAATTTGTACTGGTATTCAGAAATGACCGATTTACTTTTGTTTAGTTTTCTTGCAGTTACCATCTGTGTCGTTTTGTTTGGGCTATCTGAATATCTGAAGGTGATTTTATTTGCTACACAGGATATTTTCAGCAAATCTGAACTTTTTATCTTATTTATAAATCAAAATCTGGTAGTTTTACTGAATTACATTTATCTTACTTTTTCGCTGATTTTTTGAGTTAAAGCAAAAGCAGTTCATTTAAAGTAACAAAAAGCATCAGTTTCTCATCAACTGAAAGATTCCACTTTTCATAAAACTGATAAGATCACCGTAAGATGAAGAATATGATATATATATATACTATAGTATTTTTGTATTTTAGGGCTACGACTCATTATCAGTTCAATTTTACAATAAAAACGGATGATGACTGCTATTTGAATTTACCAGAAATTATCAGGGTAAGTTAAATTATTTTCTTTCACACCTGAGACCCAAGTATTGGGCTCCAAAAGCATGAGTGTTAATTTTTGGGGAATGTGGATGCTCACTGTGATTATTAATTATAGTTTTAATTACCTTAATATTGTGACATAAAATATAATATTGTTACCTTCCAGACTATTGACGAGAGAAAGTGGAGCTCTGAAGAGAAAATCTGGTTTGGAAAGTAAGCAGCAATTTTGTGAACAATAAATAGGATAATTAAATCAATTTAAATCAATTCAATCCATTCAATCAATTTCATTCAATTCAATTCAATTCAATTCAACTTTTGTCGAGAGTACAATTAAACTACATAATAGAAAAAGTATGTATTCCATGCGACCCAGGAAAAGAAATTTATGAAATGAAATAGAATGCTAATGCTTGATTGTTTAACTATTTTCAAATAATATTGGATCAAGGTTGGTTTATTTGCTTGGTCAGAAACATTTGACAATTCATTTGTTTATCAAGTGCATTTTAGGATCTAGTAAAACTTTGGTTGTCTAATTACGAAAAAATAATCTTGTTCTTGCACGTAACTAACTTTGTAATTTATTTAGAGATAGCTATAGAGAATAGATAAAATGGTTATGATGGTTAAAATGTTGTTTTTCAATCATAAAACTATATTTTTCAAAAAGTGATTACTTAACAAATAAGGCATGGAAATGGTGTGCTTTCTATGCTTGCAATTTTGGTTAGCGGTGTTTTGGGTGTTATACTTCTTTATCGAAATGTAAATTGCTGCTTATTAATCACAAGCCTTAATGATTATAATTAGATTAATGATTATTGTAATAATTAGTTATTATTAGTTGTTAGTTATTGTTATCAAATTATAGATAAAGTTTCTTTAGATACTTTGTACATGCTTTTTGCAGCTAATGTTTCAATAATTTGAAATAAAGTAATGTCTTAATATTCCAACTAAAGTTTTGTTGATTTTAACGAGAACCATTTTTCCAATTTTAAGTTGTTATTTTTTCTAGCTTTCGTTTTAATTGGCCACTCGATCATTTTGGTAAATGGGCTGAAAACGAATATACATCTGATGTTTATCCTGCATTTGCATGTGGTTCTGGAAATCTTCTATCAAATAATATAGTTGAATGGATTGCCTTGAATTCTGCGTATCTGCATAGTTACCAGGTGAACAATTGCTTGAAATTTATTTAAATTACTTTAGATGAGAAGGATTTCTAATCGATTTAGTAATCTAATTTGTTTTGTTGTTGTTATTTATATTGCACTTTTAGGGTGAAGATACTTCAATTGGAATATGGCTATCAGCAATTGCTCCTAAACTTGAAAATGTAAGTCATTTGGTCTGTATAGTATATAAAACATCCAAAGATGCATTTTGAAAACTATCATTACACATAACAAAATGTTTTTCGCTATCAAAAGTAGTCACTTTTTGGTACAGGGAATTGTTTTAAGCATTGTATATAAGTGATGGTAAAACTTTTAATGCAGCTCTTCTTAGATTTTGTGTTGTGTCTAGTTGTGCTTGCGAACTAATTTGTGTTACTGGAAAATGTTTTTCATGCTGCCAGAAATATTATGTTATTTTGTGTACAATGACGAATCACGATTAATCACGAAATGTTTTTATAATTTAAGGACAAAAGATGGTCATGCTTCAAGATATGTCAAAAGGAATTGTTCAGCTTGCCAGATAACACTCCAATGGAACTGATTTCACTTTATAACAACCATACATCTTGTCAAAACCCATGTTCATGTAATACTTAGTTTATTTTATTGATTTTTGGTACAGTTATATTTTCTCTATATATTTATTTTAAAATTATTTGGTTTACCTGTTGGATTAAATACACCAAATCTTGTTAAAGTTGCCCAGAAAATAAATGAATTTAAAACGTTTGATTGAAGAGAAAAATTCTAAAATATACGGCAAGCAATAGTTACATCTTAACCAATAATAATAGTGGCTTTAATTTTACTGATAGTTAATCACGTTAACTTCACATTGACAACATATCTTTTTTACTGGTGGAGTGATGTGAAAAGATATGTCAAATTTAAACCATCTTTAAATTTGAATACAAGTAATTATGTGTTAATTTTTTATTTTACTTTGATTCCAAACTAATATTTTTGTAGCATAAATATAAAATATTTTTATTATAAATATAAAATTTTTTAAATATTTTGTAATATCAAAATAGCATCTAAGTACTTTTTGTAAATATTTACTTGTAAATGTTTTGGATTTGACCCCTCGTAAATGGTGATGAAAGTAGAAAAATTAAATACGAAGGGCCAAGTCCGACATTTTTAGCATTTGTATTTCCTGGCAATTTGCATTTTCCTTTAAATTGACTAATATACTTAAATTATTTTTAGCTTAGTTCCTCATACATAGTTTTAAATTTGGTTTACCTGTATACATACAATTTTCAATTCCGTTTTCCTATGCGCATATAATTTTAATTTGGTATACCTATGTGCAAGTATTTTTATTTTGTTTATTTGTATGCAAATAATTTTAATTTATTTTACGTGTGCATATAATTTTAAAACTGGTTTCCCTTTTGCGATTGCGATGATGATTACGATTACGATTATTATTATTATTATTAAGTTAAGATCATCTTCATAATCATCTTCATAATCATCAACATAATCATTAAGATAATCATAATCATAATCATCTTGATAATCATACATTCGTATTTGCCCTAGTGCCCGAGCTAAGTAAGTAAGTAAGTAAGTATAATTTTGCCACTAAATTTACAGAAGTTTAAAAATTGCAATATAATATTTACAATTTAAATCTACAATAAAAATATTTACAAAATCATTAAAATACAGGATCGCTTAAAAACATAAAAACATACCCCTAACTAGAGTGGCAGGGATAACATCAGAAAGATCGAAGTGATCTTGATTCCACGATGGTCCCTAAACAGGCACTTGCCTTGAAAATGTTTATGTCATTTTTTTGAGGAGTAGCTTCTGAAACAATTTAAATTTTCTTTTGAAATCAGTTGCTTTGTTCTTTTTTACTTTTATTTCAAAACTGGAGCGTTTGCAAAACAATAGTCCTTTGGTCAGTGTGAATACTCAGTACTCTCAGGTGTTAATGCAATTGTCGAGCTCTTTTATTTCAATATTCCCGGAAAGAATGCATAATATCTCCAAGAGAAACCAAATTTCAAAAGAAATGTTAAATTTTTTTAAAAGCTGCTCTTCAGAAGCATGACGTAAACATTTCATGGCGAGCCCCTCTTTTATCGTAAAGAAGCTCGGATTTTATGCAGAGGCCTCTGGTTTTCAGGTTGACATAATTTAGAGCTAACGGCTTCCATATCCTGCTGAATATACACCAATTTTAGATAAATTTGCAGCAAATTTTAAGTTCATGATTCTAAATTGGTAATGTGTAGCGCCTTGATTGCTTTCCGTTATAATTCAGATTAGGCGAATCAGTTACAGAAACACCGATTTTTCACCAACGAACGTAATACGGAACACAGGCAGTATTCCGGATTAGTATTATCACTTATGGTTGGCAATTTTCAGTTGTTTAAATGACGATTCCCCTTGCAATCTTTTTCTTTATTTTTTTTTAGGTAGGGATACACTTCGTTGTCTTGGCCTTGCTACAGTCGACGATCCTCCCGCTGCAGATCAAATGGATTTGGCAGACTCAAACCGATTTATAGAGTACGAGGTAAATATATCATTTATCTGTGTTCTTGTTTTAGATTCGATATATGAAGTTCTAGTGTTTGTTCTAGTGAATTTCTAGCATGAAGTTCTGAATGTTTTGGATTCGATTTATGAAGTTCTAGGAACTGCCAGAATACTGAATACAGAAAAAATACGCAATTTGATGGCTTTGTTTTGACCCCTTTACACGATTTCCTGTATAATACGAATATTGAACTTCGCGTGAAATATTCTGGCACTTGATTTCATGCTGGCAAAAGAAAATTTGTTCTTAAACAATTGTGATGCTCTTGTCATCACATTTGATTATTTCAAAATGTGAAAATTAAACAAATTATAGAAATAATAAAATGTATCTACTATGAAACAAGTGGCGGCTGTTCTTCCGGGGAGTTGTGTTTGAATCATCTGTTCTTTAAAAAGATCTAAGTGGCTATTTATTTTCCGTTATTATTTACTTAACTTGAACTAATTATTTAACCCCCGGATTCGTTTTCAATTAACAATTGAATTTTTTCTATGTTCTTACTTTGCCGGGAGCAATGCTAGAAAATTTATTTAATTCTATTGGATCAATAGTTGTGCCGTATTAATTTTTTGAAATAAAAGTAAAAAAAAAAAATAAAGCAACTGATTTCAAAAGAAAATTTAATTTGTGTGGAGTCAAATTAAAAAAATGTGTCCTCAACCCAAACGTTAATGACATTAGGCAGATAAGAGCTGTGTCCAGTTTTTTTGTTTCAATAAATTGATTATCCAAGCAGTTTCCTTCTGGAGCACAAAAAAACGTTTTATTTACGGAAGGACCCTTATCTATTTGTAATGTCTTTAAACTTCATTTAGATTTGATTAATTTGACCATCTTGTCAAGAGCATCATAAACTTGAGTAGAACATAACTAAAACTTGATACATTGTTTCAAAGGATAGATTTAATATGGATTAATCGTGGATTAAATTTGACTAAACATAAATGCAATGTTAATTGAGCTTAAATTTCTATATTTCGCAGTCTATCATGGAGTGATTTATTGTTTTTTTTTAGAGTGGAATGACTTTTATTGGTGTTGTTGGAATGCTGGATCCACCTCGCGAGGAGGTCAGAGATTCGATCTTTGAATGCACCGAGGCTGGAATTCGAGTTATTGTCATAACTGGAGATAATAAGGTATATATATATATATATATACAACATATGAACACAAAACGCAACTTAATGTAGTACACATCGTATCATGCTAGAGATGGTCTGTGTGATTATCTCGACTATTATCTAACACCGACCATTACCCAAGGACCATATCGGGCCAAACTGGTCCAGAACAAAGTCAAGTAAAGAAAAATTTTATTTGCATTCTTTAGTAATTTATTTGTTTTCATAGGGAACTGCTGAAGCGATTTGCAGGCGAATTGGCGTTTTTGGAGAAAATGAAAGAACGGAAGGTACATGCACACTAACTTTATATTTTATTTCATTGAATTTGAAATTTCACTGACATTTTAATTAAAATATTATGATTTATCAATTGAAATCTATTTTCAAATGATCTGTGAGTTCATTTGATAAAAACTAAGATAATGAAATATATCAAATATATATATCTGTCAGATTGGTCATGTCTAATCCTGGAATTTGAGATTGCTGACCAAGGAGATCTCTGCGCATCAAGTCAAATGGAGGTGTGGGGGGGGGGGTGCAGTAAGAAATGTTGATTATTTCGTTTGGCTGCACCACAAGCACAGATGAGGCTGAGGCAATCAAAATTATGCCGAATTCTGTGTTCATTTAGCGAGCTAAATTTGACTGGACAGCTTAGTGTGTACTGTGTTTATTTTGGGTTTAACCTAGACTGTTAACAACTTTTTACAGGACGGAAAAATTATTGGAAACGATTTTTTAATTAAATTATATAATTTTAATAAAATTAAAAGTCATTCTTTTTATTTGATTTCCAGGCCTGTCATTCTCTGGCCGAGAATTTGATGAATTGACTCCTGACCAGCAGAAAACCGCCTGTCGCAATGCAAGGTAAGAATTTAGCACACATAATTTATAGCCTGTGTACAAAGTGCTAGGATTTTCTTGATGGTGGGATGATCCGCCTTTAGTTTTATGCAGAAACATTGAACTAAAGATGATCTGACTGGGCTAAAGGATCGCGTTTCACCGGATCAAAGTATAAGTGGCAGTTCAATCCTGACTTTGACGTAAGCAATCATGATGCGACTCTTAAAAATCAACAGCCATGTCAGATGGCAATCAAATGTGACAGCAGATTGGCAGCCCAGTCGCACACTGCTTGGCATTAATCTTGCAAATTATTGTCACAGCTTGTTGCATAATATTTTTCAGGGCTGTCATTTTGGAAATGCGACTCCTTCGGCTCTGTCAAATATTACAATTCCCCTGAAAGTTATAAAAGTAATAAACTAAACGAGTAATTACAAATTAAGCGAAAATATGAATAGTAACAGAACCAAATAACATACAGGAGGGAAAGAAGAACATTTTCAAACTAAAAACGTTTCGATTCAAGGATGTGTTTATGCATTGAGAATATCCGTATTAAAAGAATTCTGAGAAAAACAAGATTTCTCGTTCTATGAATGTTTTTATCCCTTTTTCCAAAGGCTGTTTTCTCGAGTGGAACCAAATCACAAAAGTAAGATTGTGGGATATTTGCAAGAAGATGGAGAAATCACGGCCATGACTGGAGATGGAGTAAATGACGCACCTGCTTTAAAGAAAGCAGAAATTGGTGTTGCTATGGGATCAGGAACTGCTGTTGCCAAATCAGCTTCTGGTATGCACATTTTTATTGCCTACTACTGAGAAGCATGTTTTCCCATGCCATACGTTCTTTTTTAGTTTGCTTGGCTTAAGTATTGCACTGTTGGGTGGGTCCTATTGCCCATCGAGTTTTTTTTTGTGAAGCAAAGTCGAATTGTTTCTTGAGAAATTGAATGCCCTGATTTATTGTATAAAGATGCATTTCTTGCATACGGGATGATAACCGTGATTTAACGAGAAGGGCCACGTGGTCCATTAAAGTAGAATGCCATATTTTCAGTAGGTAAATGCGGGCATACCTTTACAGTAATTGCAGATATTTGAACGTAAGTTTATATTATAAATTAAGTTTGTTTTTATGTGCTACCCCCTGTAAAATAAAACTTGCATAGGATTGCCTGTTTAGCAAAAATATATCGGGGCGTAAAATAATTTTAAGTTTAAGTTTCTCATTTCTTGTCAGCCATAATAATCTAGACTTTTAGAACAGACATAGAGCTAGTTATGACTAACTTTTAACTCGGGTCACTTATCGAGCGATCAACCAATCCATCACTCAATCAATTAATCATATGGGCCATTAAAGCAAGAAGAGTAAAAATAATGATGGAAAGTAAAAGTTACGTATATATATATACGTATATGCATAACAGCAAGATTACATATGGATGAGATAATTTTTACAACTGGTCAAATTCATTTTTAAAAAATAAAGCAGGAAAGCGTGACAAGAAATAGTTTGCTACCACGAAAGAAATTCTTTTTCAGGCCTTGGCTTGACAGTTGCTTATAATTACTATGGAATATATATACTTCTAGTATCTATCATTGCACGATTTCCAGTTTGCTACAACATTTTTTTGTTTTTTAGAAATGATCCTGGCAGATGACAACTTCTCAACAATAGTTTCAGCGGTCGAGGAAGGCAGAGCTATTTACAACAACACAAAGCAGTTCATTCGCTATTTGATTTCGTCAAACATCGGCGAGGTTGTCAGGTGAATTTTGCTCATTGTTTACTTTAACAATTTTCATCCTAGAGCTGGCCATATGGCGCATTAATATAAAGCGTAAATATTCTTTTGTTTATCTAAAATCTTATTGTTTATATCTTTTTAATTTTTCTTTTCAGTATATTTTTGACAGCAGCTCTTGGAATGCCAGAGGCACTAATTCCTGTTCAATTGCTATGGGTAAATCTTATGACAGATGGCCCTCCTGCTACAGCCTTAAGTTTCAACCCGCCAGAAGTCGATATCATGAAGATGCCACCGAGAAATCCTAAAGAATCACTCATTAGTGGATGGCTTTTCTTCAGATACATGGCAATAGGAGGTTTGTAGACATGCCATTTTGAGATACTGTTTACTTTCTGGTTTTCTTTAATCAGCTATTTTGACTTCATTTCTCCTGGAATAGATGAATTGGTAATCGACTTACAACCGAGTATTTTTAGAGTAGATGTTCACGTAATTCTCTTTTTTGGTGTCTCATCACCCATGTATTTTTGTCTTGTCCTACCACCCATGCCTGAACGAGGACACGATGAAACGCATGGGTGATGAAAAACCATAAAATGGAAAACACAAAAATAAAAGCAGTAAAACACACATAATCACAATTCCTAAAGCTCGTGAGTTTAGTAAGCATATCTCTTGAATTTTGCTACTTTTATTTGGATTACTGCTTGCAAAATAAAGGTTTCAATTGTAGAAGACTAATTAGGAAGAAATCCGGTCGTCAAATGATTGTGCGTGTAGGTTCTACAGGGGTAAGATGAGTGATGCAAGAGGATGGCATATTGTGGACTAGCAAATCAACATTCACAATATCGAACTGGGTAATTCCAATGGTTATAGCTCAAGAATGTTTGTAAATCAGGCTTTTGGTGGTCATTATTTGCATTGTATGTATTACACATCTTACTCAAAGACTGTCCGTCACCACTGTAGACCTTTTATGGAATTTTCTAGATCACAAATTAGCTAGCATTGCCACTTTTTAATTTAAAAATGTTGATAGTTCAAATAGAATTTGGACAAATTATGATGTTTCTTGTTACGCAGACCCTAGGTAGTTACAATGAACAATATACATCCCTGGGGATGATTGCGGTTAAATTGTTTTTATTTTTATTTTAGTGTATGTTGGCATGGCGACTGTGGGATCATCAGCATGGTGGTTTATGTACTACGAAGGAGGTCCTCAAATCAATTTCTACCAATTATCACATCATCACCAGTGCCCTGTTGATCTAACTGCATTTGCTGGTCTTGATTGCAATTTGTTCAAGAGCTTAGAGCCTATGACAATGGCTTTGTCAGTGCTTGTCACCATAGAAATGCTCAATGCTCTCAATAGGTAATTATTGATACTTAGAATTGTGCTTGCTTTTTGGATATGCATTTTAAAAATACTTTTGTATGGGCTTTCAACTGACACTTTTGACATTCTTACTTTGGGCTCACTCATGCGCGAGTGAATCTGCTGTAGGTTAATACGGACATTTCCTGCATTCTTTACTCTGTTCTCGAATTATTCAAAGTTTATGCTTTGAGTTTGTAAAAATCTGCCAAAGAAAAACAACTTGACAAATGGCTGAAACAAGTTCATCTAAAAGCTTTTTTGGCGAGGGGGGGGTGGGGGGTCAGCCAATATAAATCATTTTTGGTGGAAATTTGAAACTTGCTATTTTGGGCCTAAGTCATGGCAAGAGAGGCTGAATGCACTTCCGACGTATCATGGAATACTTCGAACCTGAATGAAATAGAACATGTCTCTGAATGTATACTGACTGGAGAAGAGGACCTTGACCAATCTACATTTTACAAAATGGAGTGAATCCGAATTAAAATGAATCAAAATTGTTACGCAAAATGAGCTTTTACTGGATTGCATGGCCAACAGAAATACATCTTAAACTCAAAAACTTAAAAATTACATCGTTTGCATGTTTACACTGCTGACAAAGTAGAGTGAAGGGTATATTGTTTGGTGTTGTTTGGTTCAGTGCTACATTTTAATATAAAATGCATAAAAAGCGTTTTGCAACAATAACTAAACGTATATGACTAGTAGTGCTGCGTTTTTTTTAAAGGTTTCTTTAATTTTATTTTACAGTATAAGTGAAAATCAGAGTTTGTTGGTAATGCCACCATGGAGGAATTGGTCTCTCCTTACTGCAATAACGGCTTCGATGTTGTTGCATTTTTTTATCTTGTACGCTCCTTTCATGAAGGTATGCTGTTGTAATTTATTTGTGTTTTTTGCGTGTTGAACTTTATCATCTTTCAATCAACCGAATTGTTACTGTTGGTAAGAGGTATTACAAACTTTTTGTGTGGGTTTATTTTGCGTCGCCGTTTTATTGCAAATATCGATTCGAGACCCCGAGTGTTCAACCACTGACCACACTTGACGTCACAATAAAGGGATTGATTCTCGGAAACGAGAAATGTCCCGCAGAGAAACGAGCACTTTTTTGCTTTATATCTTGAAAGTAAAGCTTCATTTGACAAAATAATTTAACGATGGCTTTTCTTGACCAAAATGGATTTTTGTTGTGCAAACGCTTGAGTTTCGAAACAAAAATAGCATCTCTGTGAATATACAATCGATTTTGGAGAAATTTGGAGCACTTTAGGTTAACGGTCTAGATTAACGCCTTTATTGCTTTCTGTTGTTTTTTTTATTATTTTTAATAAAACGGTGACACGTTTTTTTTGGGACACCCAGTGGAAAAACTGCGAATGCACAATCTTAGAAGTTAATGAAATCATCACTTAAGACATTACTTGATTATCTTTTGCAGCCCATCTTCAGGGTAACACCTCTCAATTGGACTCAATGGATGGCTGTATTAAAATTTTCAGTTCCAGTCATATTCTTAGATGAAATACTTAAAACAGTTACAAGAAGTTTAATTGCATCATGTGAGTACTCGTCATTTTCAATTACTTTTTTATGTGGATTTTTGGGACACCTTGTCACTAGTAATGAATATACTGGGTGCCATGAAAGGTATACACATCTGATGGTCTACCAGAAATCTGACGGTCTACCAGAAATAAAATACTGATCCTAATATGTAATGATAAAATTTTGGGGGAAATACTACCATCCAATACTAAGCTAACTGATATTTTCACGCTTTCTTTTGTTAATTTGGGAGAAATAACTACTTTTTGAGAAGATCGAAGATTCAAGAACCTCTATATCTATCAGCTTTTCTAAAGCTCAAACCTTGAAACACCAGTAAAATGTTTCTTTGCCTGGCTTGTGGGAAATAAAAAAATAGAAGAGCTCAAATCTGTTATGTTCTCGCATTAGAAATAATAACGGCGCTTTTTGGAAAATGTTAACAAAAGGGAGTTTCCATGCCAGAACAAAAAGAGCTTTTTACTCTTGATGTTTTGAGCTTTTGAGAAATTGATCGATTTTTTAAATCTTTTCTAGTAATAGTGAAATAGCAATTTTTTAAATTTTAAAAATTTTCAAAGTTTAAAGATTTGGCAAAAGATATCAAATCAAATCAAATCAGGGAAAAGTAACGTTTTCTTGTACTTCCCTTCTTCCTCCATCAGACAAATAAACTTATCGCTTATATCATAATTGTTCTATGTTATCCACTGATATCAATATTCATTACCTTTCACAGCCAAAGCAAAGAAAGACTAGTAAATTGCTAATGGTTGTAGAAGTATTCAAAATTGTTGAAGGCGTATTTATGGCAATCTGAGAAAGTATTGGCACGAAACAAGGACAAAGCTATGTTTTTATATGATGGAATGTATTATCATCAAAGGTTCACGCACTGTTCAAGATTTAGTTCCAAAGAAATTTAATGTTATTTCATCAACAAACTAATTATATATCGTAAATATGCTCTATTAGTGTTGTTCTAAGAGGAAAAATGCACTACACTGACATAAGCTAGCGTCTCGAATTTAATGTCTTGACTTTGTATCACTAAAGTATTATTAGATACTGCTTGAGTGTCTCTGTTTGCGTTTGCAAGGGAACAACCATGTATGCCGGGTGACTCAAAAAAATGAAAATTCTCAAATTGTGCTGAAAACCATTTCTCAATGGCTGGTTATAGATATTGAGATATTACTCTGCTACAATCTTCTGTTGTCGAAAAGTTGAGCTTTTTTCATTGAGCAGACATAAAATCCAAAGGGCCTAAAAATGAGCTTTTACATTTTCAGTCTTCTTTTCCCATGTGAACAAACCAACAAGAAGGAATTTTGTAAAAAGAATTATTGCGGTTTCACTTATGACAATACGATTTCCAATTTAAAAGAATGAATTTTACACCCGTCTGAGGATACTCAATGAAATAAAAAAGGAAGATTTCACACCTCTTTTGAGTGCACTCAAAATCAAATCAAAATAAACAAAAGATTGTGGTTTGCAACATTTTATCGCGTTGTGACATTTTCGTGTGTAATTTTTCTACTTCCACTGACAGTAACATAAGATTACTTGCACCCACAATTAGTAGCTGAAAAGTTGACCAGGCTCAATAATTTGAAGAATTTTTGCAAATGAGCATTGTATTTTAACCAAAACATTTTGACATCTAAACTAGCTTCTCGGATACAACAAAATTTTAATGAGCCTAATCGGTTTCGTCGCAAAACTATCGAGTGCCAAAAAACCTTGCCTTTTGCTCCCGCGGTATTTGCTGGTACTGCAAAAGATTGTTGAAGATGGGATGAAATAAACCAGCTTTTTGAATGCACCTGTGTCCCAAAAAACCTTACATTGGTTTTATAATTTTAGTGCAAACTTGAGAATACAAAATTCATTATGATTGCTAGCAATGGATAACTTGATAACTAACGAACAATTTCAAACCTCCTCATTGATCGTAAACGCAAATATAGCAGCTAAAATATTGGAATTTTTCCGTTTGTTTGAAAAGATTTGAAGGAACTTCTTCACTTTGAAACTTTGACAGGAGCACCTCATTACACTTTCAATGATTTTGGATGAGGCAATGACCAGACTAAACTAAACAATAAACTAAGCCGGATGGGGTTTTGTTTGCCCCCGATTACACAAGAATTGAAAAGGTGCACTTCTCAAAGGGTACGAGGCCTAAAAACCTTTCAATAACGAACTGCTCTAATTTTGTTTTTCCAAACTGTCGACTATCGACAATATTGCACTTGCATTTTCCCCAGAGCTCTCAAATTGTTATTTAGCTATCAGGTTTTCTAATGTAGGTACTCACATGAGAGTTTTGTATTCAAGTTTCTGCAATAAAATTGCAAAATCAATGTAAGGTTTTTTTTTAAAGAACGGTAGTGTTGAGCAAAGTTTGATTTATTTAGTAATTTTGATGCACGTGTTTGCAAACGCATGTACTTTCTTCTGGCTACTTGGCATTATAAATGTTTTTTTTGACAAATTTAATTTATCAACAATGCAATAATTCAATCTTTATTCATCAAACGGTGATGTAGGAAGATTTTATTAATATTTTTCTAGTCCGCTAATATCTGTACCACTCACCACGGTCCTCTATCTTGATAATACACAGTTGCAATCGATGGCAGTTTTTACCACGATCCAACGCAATGCATCTTGGCACAAATTCTCTCACCGACTTGCCATCCTTACCATATATTGCAATAAACATGTTCAAACTGCATCACCCAATTTAAAAAAAATTCAACTTTGATCAAAGAAATGTACTTCATAGGGAAACTCTTGTTTTACTGACCTTCGTTTTTCGAAGTTTAGGTGTGATAAAAGTTGGAATCTTCATTGTGATTCTCGTACATTTGCCATCATTTTAAAATTAGATGATAATGATTAGATGGGTGATTTAGATACTGATTAGATGGGGGATTTAGTATATGATAAAGTAAACAAGAACATTTAATGCTACTCTGTAAATTCTCATATTTTAGTCATCATTCTTATCTATGTTTGGCCTATCATGTTAGGATGCAACCAGACTTGTACTTAGCGATGGATAGTAAAGTTAAAATCTGTTGCTATTTTTTTAATTGTTAAATTTAAAGCATTATTAATATTCTAAACTCTAGAAAAGTTTTAAATTCTTTTCAATTATGTTTTTGGGGCCCCAGTAATAAACATAATGTTAAACTAAAGTTGCTATGTTGCTATTCTTAAGTAAATTTTGACCATTATGAAAACTCTTTTTCGACCATGTTCTTAGTGTAATGCTTTCATAAAGGTTTTCTACATTTTAAAAATGCCTATATGACTTTCTTGAAAATTTAATTTGATGTGTTTTGCAAAAAAGTGAAAAAGGCAAGAATAAGGATCAAATCCTAATGATTTTACATGAATTATATAAAATCGATCACAAATATCCTCTACCACAAGAAAGATACACAGAAAATAACCTTCAAACTAGAAGATAAGTCAATGTTAAAAATCTTTTTCATAACACATATGGACAATGGATGATTAACTATATGTTATTCAAAAGAAAACACAATCTAACTATGTCTTTGGACAAAAATAGGGGGGGACAGAGTAACCCAAGGATAAAATTCAATACAATAAAGGCAAAACACGATAGAGGAATATCCATGTGAAATAAAAATTTCCAACTTTCCTAAAGCATAGACAGAAAATCCAGTACCTAAAATTACTAAAGACCTAAACTTTTCAGTCTAAACTTCTTAGACACAAGAATATTGACCAACATTTTACAATGTGCTCTTTGTTGAATGAAAATTAGTGAATATGAATTTGGACCTAAAAGTGAAAACATTTGAAAACTGAAATACGGTAATTATAAAATTCTTTGTTAATGTTACAAGCAATAATTCTGTTAAGTTTGCAAATTTTCTGGAAGGAAAACTTAACCAGTACTTCAACTAATTTACCTCGTGTCCCAAAACTTGCTAACAATGTGTGATAACTTTTTTACAATTTAAACCTTATAAATACTAACTCATATTTGATGCACATGCAATGTTTTACAACATTTCGATTCTTAAGAGAAATTTTTCTTTATTCCCAGATGTCTTCAGAATGCACATTGCACAATGAAATAACTTCATACAAGCCTTGTCTTGCACTTTTGTTCCTTGTAAAAGAAAATCATCTACAGTCGCACATTGCCATATACATACCAGTAGCATAGCTTGAAATTTAATTTCTACCAAGAATGAATAAATCTTAGTAGTCAGAATCCACTGAACAGTGCCCAGTGGATTTTTCAATTCTACTTCATCAACCTTAGTTTTATAAAATTAAAATGTTAAAATGTTCCATGAAGCAAGATGTCAACAGCTACCCTCATCTTTGTCCAACCAACGACAGTTTGCTTTATAATACTAGGAATCCAATACTATCACCTCCGAGTATAAAATCCCCTACCACGGGTGCCTGGCATTGCTCTTCCTCTTGCAGCAACTGAAAAACCAAAGTAAGTCTTGTTTAAAATAAAATAGTATGAGTACAACAGCAAAACTCATTTATTTAAAATCCTTCGATTGTGATTTCATGATTGTGATGTTTACTGAAACAGGGACAACGAAGCCATACTGAATGGGTGGGCAAAAGCCCTTCCACTGTGCATATTTTTACCATGTTTTGGGCAGAATTTATTTGTGAATATAAATAGACGTGGCAAAAAACTTGTTATTGTTCTTTTGGAAAATTATTAGTTTTATAATTTAGGATAAAATTTCACATGCAATAACTGTGTAATTAGTGTTTTTGAGTTTTTCACACAGCTTGTCAACAATTTCCACCACCATTCAACGTCTTTAACACGGTTGAGATAAAATTTCAATTAAGCAATGTAATCTATCCATCTATCTATCCAGATTAATCAGTAAAGCCCATAATGGGCATCACACTGATGAGGTTCTGGTAACTAAACTTACAAACAAGTTTTAAAACGAAACTGAATAAATGAAACAGCTTTTAACTGGAATGGGTATGATTGACCTGAATATGCTGTTTGCAGGTTGAGTGATCAGTCTCTATGTGGCTAAACATTGACATTACAAAATAATAATAATAATAATAATAACAATAAATTAATGGATTAAGTTATTTTTCTGACAAGTTACCACATGCCGCAACAATCAATTGGCTAGCAAAATGTAAACAAATGCGCCGATTGACCAAAACATGTTGCAGTGAGTGGCAGCATAGTTACAGCCCATATATAGTTTTAAACTGCTTCCATGAAGCCCAGGAAATTTCAGACGAAGACGAGGTCAGCGTACCAGACTGTGTGTTTTCCAAACTGGGTTACGGAGGAGATGTTTACATTTTCAAGTTGAGATGAGAGTTTTGCTTTGTTTTTGATGACTAACTAATCGATTTAAAATTGGTGTGTCAATTTCAACAACATTATTACTAAAGTTCCCTCTGTCAATGTTGCGAGCAAAAACAAACCTTGTGCTTTCAACAAAGCTGATTTCCCTCGCCCAATCGCAGAGGAGCCTCGTTCTTTTCCTTGGATTCTTTTGAACATTGGTGCATTTTTCAGCATATCAGGAAGAATGATAAATCTGATTTTGCTCCCTCTTATGAATATTTGTTCAAGATTTGATACTCTTCCGTCCCTCGCTGTCATTGTTATGTGAATCAATTGACAGTTCATGTTATCTTCCGCTTCAACAAGTTTTCCTCTGTAAACTTCTCCATTCATTGTTTCCAGCGTGATTGTATGACCTTCAGCCTCGTGCAATACCTTGATTGGGACACCGATCGACATCTTTACTGTAGTTTTGCAAAATAAATGTATCGAATTCTTTGATATAAACCAAGATGAGAATCGATTCTTACCTTCAGTATCACTGAGTTGGAACGCGCTTCCTACGATGCCTAGGCCACAGAAACGATCAAAACAATGAAACCAGTCCCAGGCTTCTGCAGCCTCGTTCCCAGCTTTGCTTTTGAACTTTGCAGATTTGCAGTTTGAAGAAGTTTCTGGTGACCATTGAATTTCTAATATTTTTTTCAAATTTTTGAAACTGGAATATTTTAGACAGATATGTGGCAGCGGCGCTCAGTGTAGACTGCCAGTAAGGAGGAATTGCAAAACTGAATACGACTTGCTTCTTCTAAAAAATTGTATACTAAAATTGTTTACTACACCCCCCCAATAAATTTGAGATCTTATGTCAATACCCAGAGGAGTGGATTGGTCAATTTTTGATGACATTCACATAGGACCACCTAAAACCTTAGCAAGATTTTGAGAAAATATCGACTTGAATTAATCAAAACAGCAATCAAGTAACAGCAATCAATAGGTTTGATAGAAAAATACATACATGCGCCATAAAATACTATAACAACAAACTATCGTCCTTCAGTATTGATGAAGAGCACCGCCCGATATGTTTAAGCCCCATTAACAATCTAAAATTTTGAGCACAACAAGTAAACTGGTAGCCGTACCAAAATTCATCCGTGCTCACTTCAGCACAATTGTGATGTAGTCCCAGCACGGGTAAAAATTGTACCCGCACCGAAAATAACGGCTCTGCTCGGATAAACATTGTAGTATAAAAGCTATACAGAACCAATTATTTTGGTACGAGTACTAATAATTATCCGTGCCGTGCCAAAAAAAATTTTACACTACATAAGATTTCTATTTTCCTAAGACTCTGGCACCCACACCCAGGTTAGGAAACACCCCTGACAGTGGAAACTTCTTTTTTTTTTACAAATTTTACCCCTGATGGTATGGGAACTTATCTTATTATAAATTTATAATCATCCACCGCAGCACTCAATTGCAATTGGCAAGCATATAGTTTAATGTTTAATTAACGGAAACAATATTGAAATATGTTGGTGTGTTTTATCTCTTGAGAAGTCTTTTCTTTTTGAAATTAAAAATTATTCTCAAACTAACTAACGGCGTTGATTTTCAGTGCTCAATGTGTAAAAGTTATTAATCCCAGAGGGGACTTGCCAAGTCTATTGTTAGGTATGTGCAGGCCTGTGCAGATTTGCTATATTCAAAACTTCCTAAAAAAATATTCTGTTGAATTTTTCAGACATGAATAAACATTTTTTCATTTTGAAAACCCAAAGAAATTAGCCATTTTGAAGATCCACAGAAATTTTGGCAACACAAAAAATACTATCAGGAAAAAATTAGTCTCCCTTGAAGCTAGAAAGGGGGCTACTGGTACCGAACTGGGGGCAAACAAACTTCATACGAACCCCAATTAAGGAGCAGCTTGTCTAAATTACTATAGAAGTAACGCCCACTAGATGGAAAGGTACCAAAAAGGTGCCTACAAAAAATTAAGAAGCTTTGACCATGGAAGTTATAAGAGTTCTGGTGACCGTACAAACATGCGGCTTTTGTATTTAATCAAATTTTCATTCAATCTTTTTTTTCACAAAATTGTTCTTAAAATAGAATTCGAGAAAGGCGTATTGCTCCTTAACAACGAATGACGTAATTTTGAGTAGATATTGACATTCTAGAAGAGTTGTCAGGGCGGAGTGCGAGCAGGGGCCGGGGTCAATGGCCGGGGTCAGTGGCCGGGGTCAAAACCTGGAAAGCTTCTCTATGGAGGGAATCAAGACATGTCAGACATCTACAGATTTACTTTCAGTTATCCAGCTAATTGCGCGATTCACTCTTAAAAAGTTCCTATTCGCATCTTTACCAACGGCAGTAGAATGTTCTTGTTCCTCTACAAATCAAGACATGTCAGACATCTACAGATTTACTTTCAGTTGTCCAGCTAATTGCACGATTTACTCTTAAAAAGTTCCTATTCGCATCTTTACCAACGGCAGTAGAATGTTCTTGTTCCTCTACAAATAGCGTCTACCAATAGGTGCGAGCGTGCATTCTCAAAGTTAAACTTGGTAAAAAACGGTTTGAGATGAACGATAAGGCAAGAGTTTTTTTCGAAGTTACTTATTTTATACCACATGAACAAATTAAGAACATGCTCAGCTTAAGGTCCTACATTTCCAAAAAATTCAACACCGCATTTAGTGTTATAAATTTAGTTTTGGCGATTGCTATGCGAATTACTTAAACTATATAGACTATAAATGTGAATGGTACTAAACAAGAATTCTCCTGTGCTGTTGAAGAAAAGCAGGAAAATCTGGTCACGTCGTCAATAAAGATGGCAAAAATTATCTGGCTCTTATAAAAAAAGAGTGTATCTGTATCCTAAAGAGATGGGTAAGCTTAATTTCAAATAGTTGTTTATTTCAAATGCCTGTTTGAAGAGACTTCCAATGATAATAGGGACCATTTGTAAATATAGAATTTTTTCATCAAAATTCACTAAATATCGCCAAAATGCCAAAACGCATTTAGGGGTCATTCAATAATTAAGTAACGCTCCAAACGGGGGTGGGTGTCTTACGCTGATTTACGTCCATTGTTCCAGCGGATTATAGCATTACATAAGGTTGTGGGTATCTTAAAAAGAAGATTTTAGCATTACGGAAATATTGAATGACCCCTTAATGTCTATTTCCACACATGAAATCCTCATGAAAACACGTGAAATCCTTGAAAACATTGATGAAAGTTTTGTTTAAAAATTCATAAAGTAAACCTTAACATTTGATATGGACAAGTAAAATCATTCCTTATATAGACCATTGTTTTCTGCTCGATAAGAAAACTGATAAATTTATTGAAACACACGCAACGGAAGATAATTGGATCACTACTGATGAACAGATGGCTATAAGCCACTTATCTGTGTCAACTGTCTTAATAAATTTTGTTATTGGACTTTTTCTGCCCCAGGGGACACTTGGCACCCAAGCATGCAGAGTTTAGTCTCATACTTTTATCACAGGTACAGGCAGTGCAGACATGATATAGTTTTTGTCAAAATGAATAATTGGTTCAAGATACATCGCTTTTTTCTTTAATTTTTTCAGTTTTTGCAAAAATAATTTGCAAAGAGGCTCCCTCCACAACATTTTTGATTCATTGAAAAGTGCAAAACACTTCACATAAAGTTTCCATGCACATTACAAAAATTACAGCTCTAACCTGGCTTGCAAAAGACTGACCCTCCCAGTATGGCTGGATGCCTAGTGCCTCTCTTAGGTTCTTGCTAAGGAGCAAATACCATTTTAAAAGTCCGTTTTAAGTGGTTCAAGAAATAAGAAAACTCGAGAGATAACAACACAATATAAACTTAGTCGTTAAAGAGAACAATTAAATCTAATATCCACCCCCTATTAAGCAATGCCGACTTTAAATATGGTTTCTTTTTTTAAACATTTTAAACGAATACAGATATTTCAAAAGTTTTGCTAGAGTAATAAAATACAAAATAAATAATTAAAGTTTTGATTTAAATTGTTCTTCTTCGGTCGAGCCTGCAAGAGCAGTGAGATTTCCCGAGCCCAGAGTTATCGAAATTTGATCGAAGTAACCTGTTCCGACTTCGCGTTGGTGCTTATGGACTGTGAAACCCTCTGCCTCCATTTTGAACTCATTCTGTTGCAGTTCCGAGTAAGCAGCCATTCCCCTCTCCTTGTAGCCTTTTGCTAACTTGAACATTGCGTGGTTCAATGAATGGAACCCTGCCAGAGTAACGAATTGGAACTTGTAGCCAAGCTTTGCGAGTTCACTTTGGAACGTCATACATTCTTGCTCAGATAGATGGGCTCTCCAGTTGAAAGATGGAGAGCAGTTGTAGGCAAGAGGCTTGCCAGGGAACTCAGCGTGGACAGCTTTTGCAAATTTCCTGGCCTCGTTAAGATCTGGCTTAGCCGTTTCGCACCAAAGCAAATCACAGTATGGAGCGTAGGATATTGCCCTGGCTATTGCTTGATCCAGTCCGGGTTTGGAGTAATAGAATCCCTCCGGAGAGCGTTTTCCAGTCAGGAATGGTACATCCCTTGGGTCGATATCTGACGTCACCATTGCCGCAGCATTAGCATCCGTTCGCCCAAAAATGAGGGTTGGCACACCAAGAACGTCTGATGCGAGACGTGCTGCGTTAAGCGTCTTGATAAACTGACATGTTGGAATAAGAACTTTTCCTCCCATGTGACCACACTTTTTTGCAGATGCTAATTGATCTTCAAAATGAACGCCAGCAGCTCCCGCGAATATCTGCAAAATAATTTATTTCAAGTTTTACTCTGCTTTCTGCTCCTGCACAAGAACACTTGGTGAACTTTTGAACACATTTGAAATACTGAGTGGGACCAAAATGTCCCCACTTTATATTTATGATAACTTCGCTTTTCATTGAAGTTGTTGCAAGAGGCTTCAACTTAAAGTTGATACCTTGTTTGCCCAAATCTACTAAGTAATCCCTGAGCTGTACTGAAGGAGAGCCAACGTATTGTATAACATTTTCAGTAGATTGAAGCAGCAGAAATCCTCTATGTTAGGTTTCATTGAGTATAATCGAGTTATTATTGAGTAGATTTTGGGGAAAAGGTTATCAAACAAGAAACTGAAGTCTCTCATATTAAATTCAAGAAAATGAATTACAGGTTAACACAAACTGTGTTGTATATCCCTTGAGATGAGAGCTTCTATCGTTGATTTAACTTCGGTTATCTCGAATACTCCCTATATATTGAATACTCGATATCTCAAACAAATTTTCGTTCCCGATGGGGGTTCGAGATAGCACTTATGATTATGGCTTAACTGTATCAACACTAAACGGGGATTTTTTTATGCCATCCGGTACTAGAATGACATAAAAGCTGTTGCACTTTGTGTGGATAGGGCACGGCTATGCCAAGTTGTTTTATAAAAATAGCTGCTAAAATAATTAAAACCAAATTTCTACGTTGTATGTACAATGTGACGTACGGCATTTTTTCTATTTACCTCACACTCTCTATTAACCACCCACACTTTGTCCAAATATTTTATATGAGCGCCCAATCTCTAATCAGCAATCAGGGTGGTAAGTTATTTTTTAATTCCCATTAATTTATGAATGTAAGAACTAAAATATTAATGTACTGGGTGACACAAAAATAACGTGGGATGTTTGCATGGTTATTTCCTGGTTACGGGGTGAACAATTTGAATATATTTAAGATATTATGGGTAGATATAGAGTCAACTTAGATGAGAACATTTATTTGATCGGTAATGCCACGTTCAAGTCAAAGCGATTTTGTTTGAAAAGAAGAACAAAAGGATTTTTGAGAAACTGGTCCGCCTTTTATTTCTTAATTATTACAATGGATGTTTGTTCTTGTCCTGCCAGAAAAGAGTGATGTAAGGTCAAACCTGGACCATTGTCTTCAGGAATTACTGGCTTCTTTTCAAATAATCGCTCATAACAAATGGACAGAATGGTATTTAAACTAATTTGTTTCTGTATGAACTGATTTGACCTTTGATACATCATCATGTAAACGTAGAAATGCAAAAAGCGGATGGTTATTCTCAGAATTATCAACGGGCAAACGTACAGTACCACGCTTTTTGTGTCATCCGGTACCCTTTCAATAATATATGATCAATGCAACGGAAGGTTTTTTTTTACCACAAAGAGAAGTTCGTAATTAATAATGATAAGATGACCACATCACCCAGGGAAATAGCTCTACCTAAGCCAATAATTAGTGTGATGTCATTTATTCGTTGTAACAATTTCATTTGTTGTAACAATTATATGTAGTTTTACGATTTATCTCAGTTCGTATGCTAATATGTTTACAATTATGTAATTTTGCATTAAGTATATTGAATAGTATTTGAATTGTAAACTACTACATTAAAATCAAAAAGTTTCGGACGATAAAACTTTCGGACAAAATTGTGTCCGAAACTTTAATTATCCGAAAGATCTATGAGAGTGTACGAATTTTTTTGCATATTTCTATTCAAAATATATCTGTACCAACTGCTATACAGGTGAATTTTGGTATAAAATTATGCTTCTTAGCCAATATATAACTTATTGCTGGTGGAAGATTCACTGTATTTGCTGAAGAAAACAATGTCCGAAAGTTGTTTGTCCGAAGTTATTTGTCCGAAACCTATCAGTCCGAAAGTTTTCGATGTTAATGTAGACTCCTTTGTGGGTGTTTAATAAATTTATCAGCCAGCTGGGGCTGGAGCCTTGACCTAGGGCATAGGGCCAGCCCCAGAATATTGTGGAAGGGGGTGTCATGAAACGTTTACCAAGTACAATTAGACACTTGCCGATTTGTCATGAGGTGAAATTGCTGAGTAAAATACCTTATATTAAATTTCCAGCCAGAGGGTGTCAAAACTCTCTCCCATTAGACCGTCCCTTCTTGGGCAAAAAATATTACAGACGAGATGACACAAAAACTGTGCATATGAAAGCTCTCTATACTGTTTGATTACTCTACAACCCCATTACCAAGCATATCAAAAAGTAAAAATATGTTACCATTTTTTTCATTAATTCATAGGCATTGAGTGGACCACCAAATCCAGCTTCAGCATCCGCAACAATGGGCAGCCGAAAATCGATTGTTTTGTTGCCTTCCATGTGATGGATTTGATCAGCTCTGACAAGTGCATTGTTGATTCTCCTCACTAGATTTGGACAAGAGTCAACTGGATACAAGCTTTGATCGGGATAGGTCTCACCTGCTGTGTTGGCATCAGCTGCCACTTGCCACCCACTGCAGTAAATTCCGGGAAGGCCTGCCTTCGCCATCTGCACTGCTTGTCCACCTGCATGAACAACAGAATAGCTTGGTCTAGATTTTCAATCAACAATAAAAACCATAAATTTTATAATCATTTTGCAAAAATTAGTAAGGTGTTCCAATTTTCAATTTTTATGTTATATTCAGATAGCTTAAATTAAAATATACATATATAAAAATAATTCTAAATGATATATCTAAGGGATATATTGAAGCCATTTCAGAATTTTTGAGAAAAACCCAGGTGGGCTTTTATAAATTCAACTAAGTAACTAAATAAAACCAGTAAGTAAACTTTATGAAACCTAAATAATTAAAATTTTGAACATAATGATCAAGAATTATGAACTCCGCTGACAGTTGTTGTCAGGCGACTGACCTCAAAAATGTTTATTAAAGGCAATTATTGTTGTTTAAATACAAATCTGGTGTGACCGCAGCTCTTCGAACTTGCTTGGCACTTGGGGATACTTCTGTCTGTATCATAGGGAAGCCAACAAGTGCCAGACAAACAGTATATTTCTGGAACAAATTTTATTATATTTTGTTTGCAAACAATATTTTCTTGGAAAAAAATTATTTGTAGGTAGTGTGCAAAATTTGTTTTTTGCTTACAAATTACATATTTATGAGGCAATTCAAACTTTAAATTTTGAGTACAACTTCTCTTTTGATAAATTTTTAGGACAAAGTTTACTTTTTGAGGACAAAGATTACTTTGAGGATCTACTCATTGAGGACAAAGTTTACTTTTTGAGGACAAAGATTACTTTGAAGATTATTTTCCAAACAAAGATTATTTTTTGGGACACAAATTGTTTTTTGGGGCAAAGATTATTTTTTGGGACAAAGAGTATTTTTCGGGACAAAGATTACTTTTTGGGACAAACATTATTTTTTGAGGACAAATATTATTTTTCGAGACAAAGGCTATTTTTTCAGACTATTATTTGCAAAACATGCTATCTAAATTACAGAATGGCCAATTAACATTTACCTATTGTTTATTTGGAAAAATAGCAAAGTAAAGAAAATAAATCGCCATATTCTCTGCAGTGCCATAACTAAGTTTGGCACCAACAATCCAAGCAAGCACTATAATTGCATGTCACCCTCATCCTTTTATCTAGAAAAGGTGGATTGTGATATCAAAAACAATTCTTTTTAGGGAGCTCCTGTTCACAGACATTTCAAAAAGAAGGACTTTTCTTGCTCATAACAGAGAGGGTGACAAATTAGAATATTTCGTGGTAGAAATTTTGAAAAGGGAAGGTCGTGGCATTACCAGACTGCATTGTTTTTTTAGGTCGCGATTTTTGGAGAAAATTAGGCCTATAAGCCCCAACAAAGCAGGTGTTTTTTCTGATTTATTGGGTACAATCAAGTCAATACAAAGCTGAGTGTGGGCCAAATAGGGAGACGAGTGGAAATAATAGTCTGAAAATATAAAAAAATTGTGTGAGGAAATGATACGGGGTTTATATAGACTTTTTACTAAGGGAGCGATTGTTAACTGTAGTGGGAAGAGAGGGAAAAGTAACCAAAAATTTTTGCACTAGTAAACAGAACAGAAGTAATAAATTTCCGTAACCCAGTCCCTTGTACAGCACATGACAATCTATCTACATTCCCTACTGCCGCATCTACACCCGCACCAAAACATATTTCTTGACAAGTTTTACTTTGTTGGTGTAGACAACAAAAGCTTTTCTTTGAGAAGTGTCCTTGTTCAAAAACTAACATGCTAGTTTTTTAACAAGGAATCTTACTAAGAGGAAAGAAGAAATTTTTAAGAATTAGACTTGCTTAGTAGACAATCAATAATATAGCTCAACAAGAAAAATTTGACAAGCAAGAATTGATAGATATTTTATTTTAACATTCCAAAGAGAATTTGGCACCCCAGTAAATTCTAAAAAATATTTTCCATGCCGCAGCTAAAGAACTTTCAAAAATGTCAAAAGAGTCCCACTGTGTTATAATTTGTTTGCTGGCTTTACCTTTGTGATGACGTGATTTAGACTTTGACCGCAGAGGACCGGGAAAAATTCAGTGCGGAGTAATAACGACTTCCTTTTTAAAAATCGTTAAATAATGTGCAAAGTTGTCCAACCAAAAAATTGGATTAAAATCAACGGAGTAAAAATGTTACAAAGAAAAAAAGAAAGCTTGACAAAAAACAATTTCAAAATGACTCACTCGCCACACAATCCAGGTATGTCATTAAAAAGTCCGTTTTTGCAAGATAAATTGAATAAAATTAAAAATCAAACGATTTTAGAAATTACAAAAAAATGTCGTCAACGAAATTTCTCGCCCGTTTTTTACAATTATCTCGCTGATTTTTTCGTCGATTTGATTACCGGTGGCAAGTCAGAGGGCGCAGAGACTCTACACCCCCACCAGCTGTTTATTTACCCTCCACCTAGTCTCCCCAATACTAAATGACCGCTCCCTAATATAAAATAAAAAGCCCCTGCCTTTATTCGTCAAGTTAAAAACAACTGCAGTTTTCAGGTAAATTTTAGTTAGTTGGCTGCATTATAATATTTGCTTACCAGTTAAAGCACCCATAGTTGGGACAAAAGTTCCTTTTCCTCTCAATATCAAAGACCACAGGCGTTCAGCACCAAATCTTGCCAATGAGCATTCTTGATGAATGGAACCCCTGAGTTTCTCCACATCTTCGCTGGAGTAGTCTCTCTTTATTTCCCATTTTTTGACGTCCACCATGTTGGCTTTAAAGAGTGTTTAACGGAGGCAATTTTCGACGCGTTACCTACGTTTGGGTTGTGTTGTAGCAAGTGATTGTAATCATGGTTCGCTGCAGCATGCGTGGCAATTCTGTGGTTGAAATTTTCGATCGAATTTGCCAAACGTGCTCATTGGCTGTTGTCAAACATAAACAAAGAAAACAGGTGAATGAAATGACGTCGAAAAATGGACTTTGGACCACACATTTTCCCATCAGATTTTTGAGATCAAAGTTCAATACACGTCACACTTGTGATCCTTACACGAAGTAAAAGTTACATAAGAAAGCGTGCAGTTCTGGTTGTCCAGTGTTCTCTTTCGAAGGCCAGGAAAGTACCAGAAGTTTTTCTCAAAAAGGTATGTTTTTATTTAATAGCATTAGCTAAATGCATAACCATGTTAAATTTCATTCAGTAGATTTAGTATTCTGGCGCATTCGCGTCTTTTTTAGTTGATGATGTTGTGAACTGCCAGTGCTGGGGGGCGGGGCTGCTGCAGTGATGAAGGGAGGTTTTCTTTGTTTTGTGTTTTCATTCATTACAGTACGCTGCGAAGGAGCACTTTTTGTGATGAGATAAAATGCATTTCAAATATGTGCACTTTGTACCATTGTTGCTGCCCCTTGATGTGTGGCATGAAAAGTTCATTGACTAAAGTTCTTAAGAAAAATTTTTACCAAGAATCTGAGACTTCTTTTTTTTATCTTTTTTTATCTTTTTCTACTCAATAACGCGATGTGAGTCTATATAATATGTTGTTGTATACTAGTATAAGGGAGAATCAACCATCTTATCCATGTGCAACAACATTTTTGGAAACCCTGTGAATATTGTAAATATAGGTATTTTGATAGTTTTTAACAATTATTTTTATATATATTGTAATTAGCTTTAATTGTATTTTATGGGGGGAGGGTCCCTTGAAAACCCACACTTTTGCTGAAGGGCTACCCTCTCCATAGTCTTTGCCATAGTTAAATATGTAATATGTGTAGCCAGATGCACTGGTTGCTTGGTTGACATAAAGCAACCAGCCTTCTGCAAAAAATAGTGGGCTCTTGCAAGCAGCTCTTCGACACTTCTGCAATGCGGTCCTGTCTTCATCTTGAATTTTCACAGGGTTTTCACAAATGAAATGAGTCTATGATTGAGTTAAGCAAAACCCTGGCACCTTAGTTTTGTGGTCATACAACTTATAATGTATAATTGAATCAAATTATAGACGTCAAATTGAAGAAATCAAATTGCAAATTGTTCAAAATCAATTCTTGTATAATCACCACATGAGTCACCTCTTAAGGTACCTTCGATTAGCCTTAGTATGTTCTATTGTTGGTTTATGTTTGTGTTGTGTGCATTTATTTGTAAACAATACAAATAAATGCACACAACACAAGGTGGTTGGACTTTCAAAAACGTGGAACACAGAAAACAAAGTTTTACTTGGATGTATAGCAATCAAGCCTACTTTATTTTCGATTTTTCGATGCCTAAAGGTGGTCACACTCACCTTTTTCATATCACATATTCTAATTTTGTCCCTTGGACTTCGCTTTCAAAATAATTTGATGTTTTTGGCCCTACCGGCTTTGAGGTATAAGCCACCAAACGGGTGAACTTTATTTTGAGACACCCGGTATAGCAATGACAACATTGAGAAGATCATATTATGCTTTATATTATTTTCTTAAAAGGAAAACATTTTGATTTTTAAATTTCAGGATGAATTTTTCTGAATGTTTCAAATTAACTGGACAACTTTGCAAATTTTCTCCTGATGGAAAATATATTGTGAGTATTGATGCATTCTGTTTTATGTACTATATTTTATCTAGCAAATATACCAGTTTCAAATAGATGTCTCTTTCTAATAAATGCTTACAGCCTTGCTTCTAATAAATGCTGCACTTAGATCTAATTTTAGGTTAAAACTTATTTCCAGCTACTCTTCTCACAGATTTTAGTTAATGGGCTAGTCCACTTTTATGTTATGTAAATGGTGTCAGCAAAGAAATTTATTGTTTACCCAGATTTGCCTACATAAAATCCCATAACTAACTCAACTGCCCATCCCTTGGAGATTGATAAATAAGTACCAGTTAACACTAGGGATAAGTGGTCAAAACTTTCCATGGATACGAGTAGCACATACCCACAGAAATGACAGTAGCTAATGAAAGAGAAGCCTTTGGGTTGTCTCCAGAAGTGTCCAGCCCTGCTTACTTATGTAGAAGCAAGCAGGATTTACAATGAACAGTTCAGTTGCTTTTTCAAACCCGACTCATGAGCCATTCTGGTTTAACCAATGCTTTTTACACTTTTAGGCAAACAGCACACAGTACAAAGTTATCATAAGAGATGTAAAAACATTACAGATCCTATCATTGTTTACTTGTCTTGACAGTATTGATGTACTTGAGGTATATTTTAAATTATTAGTTTGTGATATTTTAAATTACTAGTTTGTGATATTTTGAATAATTACTTTGTGATATTTTAAATTACTAGTTTGTGATATTTTAGATTATTTGTTTGTGATATTTTAAATTACTAATTTTGAATTATTATGTGGTATTTTAAATTTGGTGCTATTTTAAATTGCTAGTTGGTGATATTTTGAATTATTTGTTTGTTATATTTTAGATTATGAGTTTGTGATATTTTAAATTATTAGTTTGTGATATTTTGAATTATTTGTTTGTTCTGCAAGGCCACGTTTACATGTCAAAAACTGGAAATTAAAAAAGCCCTCAAACACAAAGTATGCAGGCCTGTACGTTTGAGGCGTGCGATCGCACGCGCACGCCTTGGCGCACGCCTAAAGTTTTCAAGGTGTGCTTTTAATCGCACGTGCAAAGCTCTATTCAGAGCGTTAATTCCCTGTTAAAATTTCAATTTTTTTAAAAATATTCTTTGAAAAACCGAAGGCCAAATCAGCAATTCTTATAAAAAATGTAACAGATCGAATAAAATGGACGACAACGCACATAAAAAGAACAAGGAAAGAAACAAATTGGATGAAGAAATAATAATTGAAGAAGAACGAGACATCGACCTTGACATGGGAGAGCGTGTTCGATGATTGTTAAAAGTGTAATATGATATGA
>JAYJMH010090311.1:0-30861 GCA_036873815.1 Phacellophora camtschatica
ACAAGATCTAACATGGTGTCGGAAGAGTAGGCTAATGTATTATCATCGGCATAGTTGTAAAGATTTGCACGTTTAATAAATAGAAAAAGGTCGTTGATGTAAAAGTTAAATATTATGGGTCCTAATACTTAACCTTGCGGAACACCTGATCGAGTGTTTTTGGATGTACTCTACGTGTTATTAATTCAAACGCTTTGTTGTCGCCTTTTTAAATATGAATATATATAAATTAAGGAGTTTTCATTAAGCCCATATGCTGATAATTTGGCTATTAGTAGGTCATTTGGTATTCAATTAAAAGCTTTTGACAGATCCATAAGGACTGTTTTTATGTGATTGCTTGTGATTCTATGTGATTGCTTGTGATTCTATGCGATTGCTTGTGATTCTACGTGATTGTTTGTGATTCTATATGATTGCTTGTGATTCTTTGTGCTTGCTTGTGATTCTATGCGATTGTTTGTGATCCTATACGACCACTTTTAAGGAAGAAATTAATGCAATGAAATTGATAGCAATAAAAATAGACCAAAAATGTGTTTTTAAGATGAATAAGCATGAAAAAAATTAATTGGAAGTACCTACATAAGCGCAAACATGTAAAAGGTGTCTTTAACATGTTGGTCGTGACAAATACATACAAATTGTTTACAAATACGTACACAATGCCATCGTGTCACATTTAGAAGGTTATTAATTAATTTAGTTTGTTAAATTAAAACTAACATTAGTGAAAAACAAATAGTAACAATGAATCATTAATCATTTAGCAAAATACGAATTTGAGTGAGCATACATTCTATAAACACATAGTTATTTTGAAAAAAACATATGATATTCTAAAATATTAAACCTTCACATTTAAAAATTAGTTATCAACCTTGACAACAATTACATAATAATTATTTAGTTGAAAGTCAAACAAATCTATTTAAGATCAGAGCGGAGAGTTTATGAAATTGGAGTTCATCATCTGCGATTTTAAACATTTCCCAGGCCACAGGATGGATTGAAAAGACATTGCATTATTCATAATCCACTGTTGGTATTTTACAGGCTGCGAATTGGCATGTGATTAATAATTTAAGAAATGATTCAGGGGATAAAATAGTTTAATATTGGATGAAAATGTATGATAATTTGAGGTAGAGCTATTCTTACAAGAAACCTATTGCACATTGAATTCTGAAATTAAACATACAATTAGTTGATTGAAATGAGTTTTCTCAACACAAAAATGATGGAGGTTCTGTGTATTTTCGCGTAAAAACCACATGATTGTAAGTCTTGCTATCTTATAAACTTGTCTAAAGTATTTCTAAAATCTGAAGCAGCTTGATTGCCATGTGATCTCCTGGGGGTTTTTCCTGTAGAGCCCAAGTCCGTACCAATAAAGCAGAAAAATTTCCAAAACTAGGCGTGGTACCAAGAAATTTTGTCCCCGATTGCAGAAGTGGGATTGCTAAATTTTTCAGTACAATTGGTTCAAAGACCAATTTACAATATTGAGGCGAGGAGCCGAAATGAGTCACTCTTCGCTCGCTTGTTTTGTTTCTGGTCTGCTCGTTTTGAGTTTTTCAAGGCCGCCAGATCACCATTTTCTTGACTTCAGCAGATGACCAACAATAAATAATGGCTCTTTGCAAAATGCTACACATTGGTCATTGTCAGAATTGTTGCCACAAATTGATAAGACACGTAAAACTGTCGTTTTCATTTCTGATGAAGGCCTGTGTTTGTGAGTAGTATGAAAGGTGAAGCTGTCAATGAATTAATGGGTTCCCACTATGGCGTCAAACTCATTAGACCGAGACCTTTGTTTTGAGCGGTACTGTTTCAAAAACAGACTCAGAATTAGCCAAATTTTGCCCCTTTGGCTCGTCATAAAAAATTAGCCATACCTCCGATTCAAAAAATGTTTTCTGTTTCGTAATCAGGGCATTCAATACTATGAAAAGACACAATAACAATTTTTGGTGAAGAGGCATTTTAATATTTCATTCATTCGTAGAGTTTTAGAAACTTTTTTCAGATTTAAGTTGATGCCCAATTCTCGCATGCATAGTTTAAAGAGCCTACGAATTGCGTTGTATTAACTGCAGTTATTAATTCCATCTTATTCCCATTCATTGTTGCAAATGAATTGCCGAAGAGCAGAAATTTTTAATTGCATTAAAGGTTATGAAACCATTTGTTCGCAAGGCCTTTCAAGATTGATTACAACAAGACGTCCGCTAATAACTAAAATGTGCACAGCGAGAGAAAAAAAGAATTAAAAATTGGAATGAATTAATCAAAAATATAAACCAACAATATTTCCCGAACTATTTCCCAGAGAAGAAATACCTATGGTATCTGTTGTTTGGGGAATTGTGTATACAATGAAGCCTCTTTTTGTCCGTTGTTATGAGGTCTTCGTTGGTTCGAGGTTTAGTTAATAAGGATTTGACCATATATAACAGAAATTCGGGACAACGGAAAGGTGTCCGTTGTTGATCGAATGTGTCTCCGTTGTTGGAAGATATCGGTTGATTAGAGGTTCAGTTAATTTGAGACAGCAGAAAAGTGTCCATTGCTGATCGAATGTGTCCGTTGTTGGAAGGTATCGGTTGATTAGAGGTTCAGTTAATTTGGGACAGCAGAAAAGTGCCCATTGCTGTTGGAATGTGTCCGTTGTAAGGAGGAGTCTGTGCTATTTGTTTTGGCAAATTTCCCCCTGATGTTTCTAAAAAAGATTGTTCTCGTAAAAACGTATGTTTTCTGGGTACAAGCGTGTTTCCTGGATACTCGCGTGCTTCCTTGAAATATCCCTGGGCACGAATTTGAGCAAAAAAGTTCTGATTATTACTATTGTTTTTGTTAGCAGTTAGTTTCACCATTCACAAAACGTAATACAAAATCAGCCAAAGCAGATGCCATGGAAGAATATTCAATTGGTTTACACAACAGTAGCAAAAACCTCAAAAGCCGTTATCATTTTATGAAAAAATTTCAAACGGCGGTAGTAGAAATGTTTTGACAAATTACAGTGCAAATATATGTCAAATACACGGATTTTTCGTAGGAATATAAACACTAGTGATTTTCTTGACATTTTCATGAATAAAAAATTACATAATCAGCTTGAGAAAATAAAATGCCCGTATACCGCTTCTCAGAAAAATTTAATTTCTTAATTAGTGGTGCTGGGAATAATTTTCTTATAAACGGATTCTTGTATTTAAAACGTGTATTTTACAGTACCCTACATCAGTATTGTATTTTTCATTATTAATTAAAAACATTACTGCAGTAAATCTCTGATTAAAAACGAAAATAAAGGAAACTGCAGACAGCCAGCAGAGAGAATATTTTCTCTCATAAAAAACTAAACAGCCTGTTTTTTTCTGAGTAAAAGATTATCTATGGATTAACATGCTTTTTAATGGCTGTTGGCAAGAATGAAAGAAAACATAAAAGCTTCATTTGCTGCTTTTCATTCAAGTCTACTCTCTTTTAAGACCCCCACTTCTCCCTAAAAAGCATACCTTAAAATTGCCTCCCTTGAATCGGAATTCTGTTAACTATGTTTACAATCTTGTTTTCATATTTAAAAAAATGTCATAAACCTGCTACTGCGGGGGAGGACGTTGTGAAGGGACGAGTTATTTTCAATACAAATACCAATATGAATACAAAACGAAGATTTGGGGCAAATCAACTCTGCAACAGAAAAAATGTCGCATAAAAACAAATAACTGGAAACTTCTCTTCTTCTTGGAAATGCACAAAATCAACCTGCCTGTTTTAAAAAAATATTTTCTTGTGGTTTAGAAAATTGACAGCGAGGCTTGATAAGGCTTGATACCGTAAAAATTCGATTGAGCCCCCCTCTCGAATTTTGAATAAGTCCTCCCGGGGCTTTATCGAATTATTAAGGTATGTAACTTTAAGCAACCAACAAGAACTACAAATAAAATAGTTTTCAAATGAATAATATGACAACGTAAGTTGGGGTTTTATAGGTTTCTTTACGTTATATCAACAGTAGAACCTAGCACCTTAAAGTAAAACGCAAATCCGACCAAACCTCGTTACCAAGGATATTTTTCAGAAAAGAAGTATCCCTGATGGACTTATAACATGGTCTCTTATTTCCCTGTGTTCTTTGCAAGATTTGACGTCACTCCGAATTTGGTTTGCAGCACGCCAACATTTTAGCGCGCGTGGGAAGGAGGTTTACAAAAGTCCTTATCGACCATAGTGACGTCAAATCTGTCATAGAAAACAAGCAAATAAAGGACTAGTGTAATAAATTTTGGCGGGATTATATTCATGCGACATCAACATCAACAAAATAAGACAATTGGTATTCAAATTACATTTGAATGTGGCGCTTGATCATTTCAGATTCTACTGGAAGTCAATCCAATATCTCCGCGAGACTCTACCAGGTGACATAAAAACCTATATCAGTTTGTAGAGCTGTGGCTCAAAATCCGTGAGGCTTCAAATCTAAAATTGCACTCAAAGTGATGTCCGAAGAGCAAACTTAGAGTTTGAAATATAATCCAGCCATCTGAGACCACGTTTACGTGTCTAAAGTTTGAAATAAAAATTGCCCAAATCCGCGAGCATTCAAGTTAATTTGAAGAAACAATCATTTATTTCCAGTCCATGTTTTGGCAGTAAAACAACCTACTTGCTTTTATGGTGTCTTGGAAGTTTAATATTTGAAACAATTAACTCATCAAACTCCCCAGTCGGTATCGGAGCAGCCAAGTTGCTTTAATTTTAAAATGTGGACTGGAAATGAATGGCGTTCCATCAAATTTATAGAAAGCTCACAAATGAAGGCAATTTTAATTTCCAGTTTTAGACAGGTAAACGTGATCACAGAATAATGGATGATATCACAAACTCAAAGTTTGCCTTTTGGAAGTCGTATTGAGCACAATTCGAGATTTGCAGCCTAACGGATTACAAGCTATAGCTCTGCAAACGGAGATTTTTAGGCCGCCTCGTATTATTTCGTTTGAGCCAATGAACTCAATTATCTTAATATATCATCGTTATTATCTTGCTACTTGTAACTTTAGATTTTAGATATATATCGTATATTATGTATATTTTAGTTTATTTTCATAATTAATGTTTACAATTGTTATTATTTTTAGCGGCCCAAGCTAGTTAGGCATCAGCTTTTCTTGGGTCACACAGAATACGTGTATGATGTTATGTTAGCTTTAGATGTATTCTATGAAGAAATAAATTGAAAAAAAACCTCTCAGAAAATCGAAGTAGGTGCAAAGGGTATTTTATTCTTAAATATGCCTGGGCAAGAGGTTGAATCAGAACCATACTTGCACAGATGTTTCTTGCAATCCTGAAGTATTACCTTGATATCAGATAAAGTTGTTGGTTAATTTCCATAAATTCTTTAAAATGATTCTTTGATGCTATAGTTTGGTGATTAAATTTTCTTTAACAAAATTGAGATAAACACGTTAACTAAATAAACAATTTCTCAGAGGAAAAAAGGCCTAAGTTAGCCAGTTATTAACAAAAGTTAGCAAATAAAAATAAAGAAGAAAAGCGTGGGATATCAAAATAATATTCAACACCACGCTTGGTAATATCCTATGCTATGTTAAGTATTCTTAATCTAGATATCGCAATCATAATTATCTTTGTTTGCATAATATGAATAAATTAACTCTATCGTTATTTATTTATGACCATCTGCTTAAATGTTTGAATTATGCATTGGATAAAGAGTTGTTGCCTTCTACTCTTCTTTAATGGCACTGCTTGAAAGTTTAAATCCCCCATGTTGAGAAATTTTCATTTCTACATAATTTGGAAAAACTGCGATTCCCAAGATTCTCTATTTTAAGTTACACAATGAACATTGCTAAATAAATTAATTTAATATCTTCCAGCTGTTGATAGCAACCTTCCACGTAGCTTTATATTAAAGACCTCCCTAAAACATTTATTTCCACATCATTTGGAAAAACTGCGATTCCCAAGATTCTCTTTTTTAAGTTACACAAGGAACATTGCTAAATAAATTAATTTAATATCTTCCAGCTGTTGATCGCAACCTTCCAGGTAGCTTCATATTAAAGACCTTCCTAAAACATTTATTTCTACATAATTTTGAAACTATAGGAAACTATTAAGAATATACACTTCTCGCTATGCTTTGTGAAAATATTTAAAGTAGAAATTTAATTTAACTTAAATTTTCAATTTAGAAACGCCTACATTTTTATTTGAAATAACTGAGGCTGAGTGCAGTGTCCTTAAAAATAGGACTAAATATTCTTATTTCTTTGTCTCTTTGAGGTAACTTCAAAACGGTTTTAAAGCTTTCGTCACAGAAACTAAACTTTAGGATTTGCAACCTACATAGTGACAACGATAAGATGGCTCAAACATCAATGACAGTTTACGCATTTCGTGTAGTCAGCATTACCCATGCAATACTATCAAGATCCCATCGTATGACAATATTTACTTTAAAGGTACCCACCACCACCGCTCAAAAATTAAATAATCATTAAGCTTATATGCCAGTATAGAATAGGTGAGGTACCACGGAAATTTTAGAATTTTAAAATTTAATTTTCCTTCTATTGATTTTTCATTAGACATATGGTGAATAACTGTTCTGTGTTGTTTAAAATATTTAGAAAATCTAAATATTCAAGTTTGAGTTGTCGAAATTAAAAGTAAGCTCATTAATTTTTGAAAACGGTCTGAATTAATGTCGGAAATTTTAAGCGAAACCAACAAAGATATGAGATATAAGGCAGGTACCACTTTAAAAATAGTCTAAACTTGAAATGAAACGGCACCTGCTTCCGTATAGAAATGAAGAAATAATCTTCAAAAAACTAGTGAAATCTCTAACGTGTTTACAAAACTTTCCACAGCTCAAATAGCTGAAATATGAAAGGACTAATTAAACATTTTATAAAATATTGCATAACGAGCAGCTGTAATTATGCAGTCTTATGCAGTAATTATGTAATTATGCAGGGAAGGGAAATATTACAAGTGAACATGCCTTTTTAACATAATATGTTACTCATTGGAAAACATTAAGAGAATCGTAAACGTTCTTTTTTGCTCCTACACTTTTAAGTTTCTTCTTTTATTAATGTACAATCTTTTCATTGCAAAATATGATTGCTGTTGAAAAATGACAAAGAACGATGTTCACCTCATCTACATATCACCTACATATTCTCATTATGCAAATGAGCAACTTGATAACGTCACCCTTCCTTCAGCTTGTAATAAGAAAACTGCCTGAAACTTCTGCACCATGCATTAGAGAGACTTTTAAATCTTCTGATACGAATCTAGGCGCTATGATCTGCCAAACATTTTAGGTGCTAAGGCACTTCAAGCTTTAAACGCTACTTTTAAATGCAAAAATGTAAGACAAATTCTCTCCTCGTGTAACTTTTAAATATTAAATATTAACAAAACCCCGCAAACAAGAACTTATTTTTTTTACAAACAGACTGAACAGGTTCTTATCAATGTGGTAATATTACCATTTTCAGGGTAAGGTTCTTATCAAAACGGTCTACATTGCTACTTGATGTCTAATCCCCCAATATTTGTTTTTTGAAAAATTAAATTTAATAACTGCCAGTGCACTTGTATAAAACATTAACGCATTTATGTCAATAAGATATGCATTAAAGATGGAAATTCTTGCGTTAAAATGTAAAGGTATCATTTCATAAAAAACATAAAAATATATTAGTCTGTTTTTGGTTCTTATCTTTGGGTGTCATTTCTCAAAGATCAGTCTGTATGTTCTTATTTTTCTAGGTTCTTGTATGCGGGGTTTTACTGTACCATGCAATTTTCCCAAATCAATTATGTGGAATAACGGCGTTTTAGTTTGTCTTGAAACAAAAGTTCAAATGAATTTTAGATGATACGTTGCAATTTGAGATTAGGACACTTTTACCAATTCAACATAATCTGACTTCATTGAGTATTTCTGAAAAACTGCTCAATAATGTTAAATCAAATATAGCATGTATTTGCCCAAAATAAGTAAAAAAACATTGTGGTAAAAAACAAAAGGCATCATTGAAAAGCCAATCATAAATTATGTGATACTTTGCACAAAAGCTACTGAACCAAGACTAATTCTAACTTGTATAACACATAAATAAATACAAGTATCAGATGTTAATGAAAAAAAAAAGAAAAGTTGCATTGTTCTGTCAAAACAATAAGCATTGTTCACAAAACCAATCACAAACTCTATTATACAAAGCTACTAAATCAAGACCAATTTTGTTTAGTATAACAAGCAAATATAAGTGCCAGATGTGGATGGCCAAAACATAAAAAAACCAATGTGGTAATAAAACAATAATCATTGTTCATAGACCAATCACGAACTCTGTGTTACATAAAACAAAAGCTGCTAAATCAAGACTAATTTTTTCTAGTATATCAAGCAAATACAAGTGTTAGATGTGAATGGCCAAAACAAGAAAAGACCAATTGTGGTGACAAACAATGATAAATATTCATAGACCAATCACGAGCTCTGTGTTACATAAAACAAAAGCTGCTAAATCTTGGTTAATTTTCTCGTTCATTTTAACGCAAAACCAATACAGATAAAAAGGTCTGTATGCTTAAATAAATTAACAATTCAAGAGCTTCTTTCAACACGCGATTCATCGAATAATCTAATCCGTTTGTAAAGTCATCTCACTGCTTTCACTCATTGGTTGGGCTTTAACATCTGTTAATATTATATGCGTATCCCGACAAGAGAAATAGATCCAAAGCAGCAAAACAGACAATAGAGCATCGTGAGGTACCTGTTCCCATATCAATTCATCGGTTGTTATTTGCCTTAATATGCATTTTAATACAAGACAAACTGCATAGATGAGCATTCAAATGATTGCTATGACAATCTTATTTCTTTAACCCAAATATTGGCAAACACCACTGTTTGGCTTGAATAGAAATATGGTATACAGTATTAGTATTGACTAGAATAATTTCTAGGTTATGAGATGTGTCACTAGGGAACTCTAGGCAAAAACATTGTTAATTTGATAACAAAACCAATCTGCAATTATGCAATATTTTGGCCAGCTAAACATTAGTCTAACATGATATGTTATGTAATGTTATATTAAATGTAATATTAAATGTTATATTTGTGTGCTACTCAACACAGAAAGAGATGAAATATTGTAATTGAAGAAATCTAGGTTTAAAGATTCTTAAGCTGAGCAAGACTTTTGTAAAAAACAAGCCTTTGTAATAAGGCGAAGCGCTTAAGCATCCTCAGAAACAAGCTGTTATTTTACAGGAATTTCAACCGAGTCTAAAATGACTTCACAGAGCTAATTTGAGATTATGATTGAGATAAATGAAATGCGTATTGAACCTGCCTAAAAAGAAAAGTGTTCTACCAGTTATGTGTGTCATAATTGATAAAGAATGCACTTGACAGATCTGCCACTGTGAATTCTTTTTAACAATAAGCTATCGTTATTGGAACAAATGCACTTTAAAATTTGTATTTTAAACAATAAAGGACAAGATTGCAAACCCATTGAAGAAATCTCAGTTTACAAATTTTTTCAGAAGAAAACTGAGCAAAGATTGCTGTAAACACAAGCTTTTATGACAACCCAAGCGCTCAAAAATTCAAAAACATCAAAAACAAGGTTAAATTTTACATCCATTTTAATGGAATTTCAACTGAGTCATTAGAATGACGTCACAGCGTTAAATTATGATTATGGTTGAGGGCGCAACTTTTTGAAAGTATAAATAAAATGCATATTGAAACTACCTAACAAGGAAAGTGTTTTATTTGATAAGTTTGTCATATTTGATAAAGAATGATAAAGAATAACAAGCAGCGAGATCCTCTGGCATTAAGCACAACAGTAACACACTAATGAGTCATACATAATGAACAAAAGCAAACCACCTTATGCTTTGATAAATGAGATTGTGATCGATAAAACAATATTAGGCCTTTTAAAAATTCTCTATTCTATTCTTCTTCACATCTGCAACTGTTTTTCTAAACATAACATTAAAAACATTTTTCTAAACACAACAAAAATATGTTTTTATACATACACAATGTTTAAAAATGTTTTTCTAAGCACAAATTTAATCAACATATTCAAAATCTTAATTTAATATTAGAATTATTATTTTATATCAAGCAAAACAAGATTGATAAAATTAAGACTAAGAATGTTTAAAACATAAATTTAATTACACTGATAGGATTAGATTTGTCATAAAAAAGCCATTTTTATGCATTATATTTTGTTAATCACGAGTTTATTAATTTTATTAACAAATAATAATTATGAGTATAAGCAATTATGTATTTATTGCTTTAAATATGTTGTAAAAATATTTAAAAATAATTACTATACTACAAAGGTTCGAATGGCAAGAAATACGTAAGTTCCACACACTTAGGCCTTTCGGATTTAAATCTTCATCAGAGACATAGAAATCTTATTTTTTACTGAACATAAGTAATTTCTGTTATACCAAAAAAAATTTGACCCAGATGTCAGCCTGGCGTTTCTTAGTATACTTAATGGTTTTTCGATTCCAAAGGGCCCCTTTTTTGCTTAAATTTTTTCCCAACATGGGTATGTCTTATCTCTTAATTCCATGCAACTGGTTTAGTATTTTCTATGTTTTCACGTAAAAGGGTTCAATTTTCACATTGTCACACAATTAAACGTCTTGTTTGTTTGCTGTTTGGGTTAAAAAATCACAATTTTAATGCAATTGGGTGCAAATTGGAACAAAACCCTTCGTCACAATTTTTCAAAATGGGTCCAGCGGCACAATGAAGAACCCCCCCCCCTCCAGGTTGAAACTCACATAATTTTAAACTCCCGCCCTACAGAAATTGTAATCAATGTCTAATTAACCGGTTCCAAAATTGAAAAAAAAGCATTGCAAAGGCTAGAACTGAACGCTAACCAAACCAGCCATCTAACAATCGGCTCAACCGCAAGTACGTATTCATGCAGTCTTGAGGTTTGGCACGTTCGTTAATAAATATTCATTGTGTGCAATGATATGTTGCTATCATTGGTAGAACAAATAGTGAGATGGGGTTGCCAGGGTTGCTAACTTATCAAAATACTAGCTGATATTTTCGAAAAAAGATACATTGCAATGGACTATATCCTGTACCCTAAATTAAAAAAAATTAAAAAAAGAATAAAAACAGAGTAAAATATTAATTTTCTTGTTTCTGTTTTCAATTTTATGTAGGGTCTAGAACCCCGGGTAAGACTATAAAAAATTTGTAAAAACTCTGAGGATACGAAATTATTAACTATGTGCTATTTTCTTGAGATTGAGATTATTAAATATGTGCAATTTTCTTGAGATTATAACTATTCATTAGATACCTTTGAATTACAGTGAACACCATCTCTATAAAGAGTCTCGATAAGTGAACACCATCCGTACCTAGATACTAATCAAGTGTCCGATTTATTCCGCTTTCGGTACAAAAAAACATCTATCAACGGACACCTCAAAACAAAGAAAATCTCCAAACAAATGACACCTCTAAGCAACCGATACCTCTACACAACGGACACATTCAAACAACGGATACCTCTAAACAGCGGACACCTTCAAACAACGGACATCTCTAGGCAATGGTTACCTTGAAACAACGGACACCTTGAAACAACGGATAACTCTAAACGACGGACACTTTCAAACAACGGACAAATAATTCTGTCCAAACATTTTACAGGGTCGTATCTTTGTAAAAGAATTATACCTTTAGACTAGAGACACCTCTCTAGAATTGACAGTGACACATGAGACATGGAATAATTAAAACTGTAATGCAGTAGCATGGGTAAACGGCCAAGTCTTCATAAGACGGACATACAGCAAAACCTCCATATAATGGACACCTGCGGGATCAGTGTCTGTATGTTTGTCTTATAAAGACTTGACCGTTATGTCCATCCTACTGCATTACAGTTTGAATTATTCCATGTTTCATGTGTCACTGTCCATTCTAGAGGGGCGCCCGTAGTCTAAAGTTGTCATTCATTTACAAAAATATGACCTTGTAAAATGTTTGGACAGAATTACTTGTCCGTTGTTTGAAGGTGTACGTTGTTTAGAGGTATCCGTTGCTTAGAGTTGTCCGTTGTTTGTAGGTGTCCGTTTTGTCCGTGTTACTGCATTACAGCTTGAATTATTCCATGTTCCATTCTCGTTATCTCAAAACCTGCTTAGAAAATAATTCATAGGTTTGTGCATCATAAAATTATTTTATCTTGGTATGTGGATCATAAAATTTTTAAGCAACACACAGAAGCCATTTCTGTTGTTTCTACAAACAGAGGAACACAGACTTCGTTTCAGAAATAATTTATTGTTAACGTGCAGTTTCTGTAATACAACAAAAAGAGAAAAATAATTTCAAAGTGATGTAATTTTTGCATTTCTTCGCACTATTGTACAATTGTGCTAAGCCCACGCACAACTACCCGACTCCGAACCAAGTCAGAAATATGCATTGCATTTCAATGGGTGGGCCTCATAACACCTGTTTTATATACATCGCAAAACAAAGGCCATGTCGAAAAGCTGTTTAATAAAATGCCTTTTTTCGTGTAGTGAAACACCTTTGATGAAGCTATGTCAAACTAAGATGTGCTAAAACCAAGCATCGCATAAATTTGTTATTGTTACGTTTAATAAATTCTTATTTTTATTCTAATACGTGATGCGATGCGATTGCAACCTCTTGCAGGTCGTGAAAATCAAAATATATGTATGTTTAAATGAAAGTCCAGTTTTTTTGACGGATGAAAAGTGAAACAGAGCACCGACAATTTTAGACGCTGTTCTCAAATGTATTTCGATAAGAAATGTTAGCTACTCGCAGCAGAATTGAAAACATCAATTATACAAAGAAATGGCTAGAAATGTTTCTCATATTACTCTAACCTAATTTAAAATACGACGCCATCAAAATTGAACTTGATTTGAAATGCCATCAAAATTTTATAATTTGCAAGAAAATCGCTCTACCGATATTTACAATGCAAAATGCTTTTCCTTGCAAGCATGTTTTTTCCCTCAAAGCTGCATACCACCATACAAATGCGTATGAATGTTATAAAAAACATATTATGTCTTGATTGTTTGAGGATTGAATGATACTACATCAAAGCGAATTTCAAATGAACTTCAATCCTTGTTTAAACACTCGACTTTGCCAAAAAGAAGGACCTTCCATGAGGGATCCGTGTTCCCTAGCTCTATGATAGGTTTGCACTGAATTCCCTATGGCTTTTTAAACGTTTCCTAAAATTATATCCGGAAAGTTCCCAAAAGCTCAAAAAATGTTTTCAATGTCCCCTTTGCCCCCCTTTAAAAATATATAATGTTCCCCTGTTCCCATCGATAAAAACCGTAAGTTTCCTTGTACCCCAGAGCCCATGAGAACGCCTCAGAAAGTTAATATTTTCCAAATGTCAACATTATCTTCCAGTATTTCGGATTACCCAAATACTTATATTGCTATGATTAAAAGTGCCTTTATACCGATGATTTAATTCAGTGATATTAGCTCCCCACCTGCGAGCTGAGCTCTGTGTAAACTTTGACTTAAGAACAAACTGATCAGCATATCATGAAATTATTTTAACCACTAATTCAACTTCTGTAGTATAAAAAAGATAAAAGCAAACCCGATTGAGTTTTCAAGATTCAGCAGGTAGTTAAACGTTCACTATTCACAACAACAAAAGACGTCATGAATAGTGGAACAACGTATTTTCAAAACTAAACTGGTACTTGCATGAAAACAAACATTGGGAAAAATTCTTATTAGCAAACGATTAAGACTCCACCTTGAATTGCAATTACTTCAGTGTACAGTCTTCTACATATTCTATCAAAATTTCTTAAAATCCATATCAAGGATGGTTCATAACTTTCGAATATTGTGATAAACTTTCTCAAAATCCTGAACAAAGATAGGTCATATGAAACATTTATTTTCTGTTACTTCTATGTATAATAGTCTTCTAACTGATGCATCAAAATATTTAAAGCCCGTGTCAAAAATACTTGCATGAAAATGATCTTTGTGAAAAATTCATATTGCAGATACGAATTTCAAATTAAATTACAATTAGATCCATATGTTCCAAGTGATGTATCTACATCTCTCAAAGCTGGTGTCAAAGATTAGTAATCAGATATAAGACACAGTTTTCCATCTGAGTCTAAGACATAAGACATAGTTTCCTATCTAAGTCTAGGACATAAGACATGTCTTGACTCTTAGTTTCTGTCTATAAGAATTTAACATAAGACGAAGCTTCCGTACATTTTATGATAAATCTAAAAGCGTCATGTCAGGTTATGTTGCAACAATTTCGTAGCAGACAGCGATGATAAATTTATAAAAAATAGCTTTAAAATGTTTTTGTCTGAAGGAATTATGAATTATAATTTTCTGAGAAGATATGTTACAACATGGTTAATCAGTTATAAGAAATAATGATAATGTTATATATAACAGATGCTCAGTGATTTCACCAATGCAATGTATCATAAGACAAACATTTTTTTACCAAATGTAAAGCCCTAAGGTAATGTTTTAAAAGCTACATTTCAACGGAAAAAGATTCTCAACATCAGAAAACTGGGATTTGACTCTTAAAGGTTTGTCATTCTGTATTTGCGCAAAGAAAAACGAATGCTTTCTGGAAATATTTCCTCAAAAAACGTTTCATTACACAGTATGATCATCCGCTTGTGTTCTTCATTGCATGTTATTGTTTTCATAAGTTGGGCATGTTATCGGGTTCTCGCGACATTTCTGCTTTCAATTTTTAAATTTGAAAGTAGAATCTACGTTTTTGCTTATAGCTTTTGATCAGATGCAAAATAACATTGGAAGAAAACTTAGATCTGTACCTTATTTGGTAGCATATCAACAAAATATGTTTTACCGAATTTCTACTTTTTGAAAATCTTTCAACTATTGATTAATAAAATTAAAAGATCAACATTAAAACAATTTTAATGGAAAATAAATCTTCAGTAAATTCTAAGCTTACAGTTTAATGATTTGTTGACTAATTCGTCGGTCACATGTATGGTAATATATTGCGGTTACAACAGCGGTCACTTCTAGTGACCGGTCTAAATCGGTAATCCTTGGAAACCGGTAAACAATAAGAAAAGCTGTTTTTTGAAGCGTTGAAACTGCACTCAGAATGAAATAATATTTATATGAAATCAATATATATGTATAACACATGAAATTATATGCATTTATGTTTCGTCTGTTAAATGATCCATTATCTCAGACAGAATTCCCCGCGTAAGTCTTTATCTGCCCCGTAAATTTCCCGAAATTTATTATGCATTACATCATGCCAAGGTGTCTCCATATGGCATGAAATTTGGTTTTCTGTAATAAATTTTTGGAATTGAACTGAGAAGGTAGAAACCACGTATAGTTTTCAGTTAAGTTCACTAAATGTTTGTTATGCGTTCTTACGGTCTGACAAGCTGCCACATGGCAGTCAACAACTGCACCGAGAGTTCTGTGAGGATGTAAACACACAAAAATGTTCGTCAACACAACAAAAACTTCAAAGTAATTAAGTAAAAATAACACTTACATTATCTTGTCCGCTATCGAAGTCTTTTAAGGGCTGTCCGAACATACATTCCGGCACATAAATGTAATCATCCAGTTCTGCTTCCTCTTCGAGTTGACTTTCATCTCCGTTTTCGTATTCCTCGGCATAACCGCCCCTAAACGAGCTCGGAGTTCTACTTGATTTGACGCCACTATACCTTCCATCATCGGACCCGAGTCGACTTCCTCGTCCATCGGAACGGCTGATCCTACTTTCTCGACCCTCCGCTTCCGACGAACTTCGTGGTTGTTTAGCTACATGGTAGAACATGATCTACAGACTCCCTTCCGTCTGGTCTTTGCAAAACAAATCTTTCTGTTCAGCGATGCATCGAATTATTTATCGTGCTTTCGTTGTTAAATGCATGGCTGTCCACCTATGCTTTCCGTGTACTCGTGGTATATTTACATCAGTCCGTGCGGTAAAATTCGCTTGTAAATACTACTTACTCGCTTGTTATTAGTTTACCCAGACGACTAGTTTGGCATGCACATCTGTGCGTAATAATAGTATGAAGAAAAAACAATCTGCAACTGTAGATGAGGATTATGAAAAGCGTTTGATGGAATTCCAAGTTAACCAAGCGTTTGCCATTTCGTTGCTGGTCAGTATACCTTACACTTCACGGTGAATATGAAATGTTGGCTTCGTCATGGCGATGTGCCGACCAAACAAGATTCAATTAACCAAGCTAGCAGGTGACTCGGATTCTCCTTGTCAAATGAAAAGATATGCAGAATGCATATGGAATCACATACAGAGCTGAGGTTTCTAAGCGAGCGTTTTGATTGGTTGTTGATCACTTAATGTATACTGTCTCTCACTGGGTGCGTATTAACAAGTCATAGCGCAACAAAACATTAGGCCAGCAGCTGGTTGCATCTTCGCATAACTTCACTTAGCTGCATTTGGACAAGAAATTCATCCTGATGTCCACTGAAATGTTGACAAAGACAATGTTTCATGGGTTTTTACTCACAAAACACTTTATTCTAGGCTATTTGCTGCGAAATTTCCGCTCGTTTCAACATACCATCATGATAAATTCATGAAGCACCTGTTGCTGCTATAGCAACTTCAAGCTGCAATCTAACGGCTAGCAGGCAAGTGTCGTGACATTGAAATTGCCATTTAAGTAAATCGAATCGGCCCAACCCAATGTTTTCAGATTCGATTGGATTGTTATTATGATCGCATTCAGCACAATTGTTGCTGCAGTAGTGGTTTGCGCGAATGGCAAATACCGTTTGACGCTGCGCAGCACAGCAAAAACAATGTTTTCTTCATGCGTTATTTATAGTGATGAATCCTTCATAATGCCCATAAATTCTCAAGCTTTAACGTAGTTTAAAATACAGTTAAGACCTCACTAATTCGGTCGATCCTTTAAATGTTGAAACATCAAATTGTTCTAGTAGGAGCTAAATAAACATAGAACTCACAGGAGGTATACCATGGGTATTCGAAACATTACGAGTTGGCGAAGTGATTGAACATAGTGATTTCGAGTCATGTTAGTTCAACTGAATAGTTACTGAAATATCGGGTCTCCCAAAAAGTAGCAATCTGAACGCTTAATTTTATGATGTTTCTGTTCTCTCAAAGTCTAACTTTTTGATTTTATGATTTTAAAGTATCGGTAATATGCAACGCATTTACTAAAGTACGCATTCACTGAAGGTGTTAACTAAAATAAATTTCATTTTAAAATCAAGAATAACAGAAAATGCGGACAACAGAATCTTTTCGGCCCAAGAAAAATTTATCGTAGACATCCTTTACAAGCACGAAAAAGATTAAAAATTCTATTCTTAACAACCGGAACTAAATCGATGGTGTTTATTTTTAAAGCTTGCAAAAACATGTTTTCATCACCTGTCTTTTTCAGTTTTGCACCACATATTTCAGCGTTTTATTTTTTCAGAGATCATTGTTAGTCAATACCACATATCTGAAAATTATATAAAATTGATTAATTTGGTCTTTCAGCCGCAGAATAAAGATTTAATAGCTAAAACGCGACAAGTAGTTCGGACACAACAACAAATCAAACACCGATATACTTTTTTGGGACACCCGGTAAAGATAGAAATAGAGTAGAAAATCTCTATAACTCCCTCCTCTTTCCCCGTTCAGCTCAAACTGCTTCCATACTCTTTCTCGATCCCAAGGGGGGTGGGGGGGCAGTACCATCTAACTCGGGTAAGGGGCGTGTCCAAGGTAATCTTGAGCTGCCCCCAAAAATACAATGGAGCGAAAACGCAAACCCAAAAATATAACAGTATGGCGCATGTTATGTTGCAATTTTGCTGCCTATAATATCTTTTTATTAACATTTCTATGCTATTTCTTATTTTCAAATTTTTAAAGCCAAAGTTATATTTTTGATGAAAAATTTGTCAGACCTCAAAATATAATATCGAATCAAAATCTCATACCTAAAAATATAGGATACCTCCCCTACCCAAGCCAAGTGGTACTGCCCCCTGAGTTCCCGATTTAGCTTTAAATAACTCAAACACTCAAAAACCTTAATAATTTTAAATGTGACTAGCGTATAATGTACTGAATATGCCTAAGTGAACAACATTGTGAGTTTTCCTTTTCATTAATTTCACCATTGATGAAGAAAAAGCTCAAAGCGTTGTTACTTTGATTTACTGCAAAAAATTCATAATACTTGCAAAACATTTACAGACAATTTAGCATGTTCTGTAGTAGCATGTCCCGAAGAGCCTGTAGAATAAATTTTTATTTTACCCAACCCTATATTTACTAATGATGTATGGTAGAATAAATTAAACTAAATTGTATTGGAATAACATCACCAAAGTTAGTTTCGCTTCTTTTCAAATTCAACAGCTCTGCGAACCAAAGTGTCATTCATCTCCTACAAAAACAAACGAGATGCAAATAAATTTAAAGTGTTTTTTTTTAATTAAAACGTCAGCTTTGATAATGCTTTTTTTTTAAATATATTTGGAAACACTCGCAGCTAAAGATGAAATATGAACATGGTGAATAGAAATTATATTTCAATATTAATTTTCAAAATGAAATTCACCAACACGAAGTATTGTGAAGAAAATTAATTTTTATAAAAACATTAGAAGTAAAGAATGACGGGAGCCTGTTTTTAATCTGTTCAAATTTACCGCTTTATTGATAAATTTTGATGTCAAAACGATCAAAAAGTCTTCATAAACATGGTCACATTCTGTTACAAAATTAAAAGTATCTTTCCCTACTTTCCAGCTGTCTTGGTAGTCTCGTATCCATGCTCCGACTACCCTCCACCTTTCCTAAAAAGACAAGAAAAAGATCACCTACTTTCAAGTTGCAGATACTAGAAATTTCATTTGTCCCGTGGGGAAAAAGGCCTAATATATTGGGGTACGAGTATGCGCCACCGATAAGGATGGGCTTGAAGGCCTAATATATTGGGGTACGAGTATGCGCCACCGATAAGGATTGGCTTGAAGGAAGTAAATTATCTAAAAATGGGTATGATTATTAGCAAATATGCCTTAATATTTAGTTAAATGTTAGAAATTGTTTTAAATGATGAGTGTTTTGGAATGAACACAACATTAATGTTGGGTATACAACACGAAACTGGTTTTGTGATTTTTGAACTTATTTTTTACTGATAAACGGAAAAGAAAAACAAATCTAGCCTGAAGATAAGTTGTGTCAAAATGCAGCCATGCTAAAAAGTGCAATACCTACATTGTAGTTAGCTGATAACTCTTTAGGTTTCTAAAGAATGCAGTACAAGAGCATGTTACCTATGTACATATTTAGGCTCTAAAATTTTGCCATAAATTAATATTTGGGTTTTGTACATTTTTTCAACAATATTTGGGGTCCGTTAATTTCAAGGAAACGAAAATTGATGCTTGGGGTCTGTGAATTATGTCCAACTAGGATTATGTCCAGTAATATTTGGGATACGTGAAAACTTTCAAAGAGCATGTTTTGAAAAGCTTTAGACAATAAATGCCTAAAAAATAGGATAGAATTGGTATGACTGCCAAATTCTAGATAATGGAGAGTGAAAGAAAAGTTTAAAATATTTGGGGCAACTCAAAGATCACCGTTAGTTTTTGGGATCACCAAAACATTGGCCAAATATTTGGTGTCACCAAAAAAATGTTGAATGACCCCTACGCATTGAAATTTTGGAAATATATTTTCGAATTTAAAATTTAAATAAAAATCCTTATTTTTGTCTCTCTTCATTAGAAAAGGAAAAGATGTTTTCTGTTTTCTTTTCAGTTTGATACACTGCAATAGGGAAAAATTTTAAAAAACAAAAGATTCCTCTCAGAAGTATTTCGCACTCAACATATCGAGAGGATGCCTAATCAAGGGAATACTATGAAAGTATGGAAAGTACTGAGCGAAATATTTCGCTGAGTACTTTCATAGCATTCCTTCGATATGGCATTTCCTCGATATATTGAGTAAGAAATAAAAATGAACAAAACAAAGAAGATTTCTCTCTGTTTATAATTATTTGCTTCAGTAAACTCATAGGTTGCATTGCCTTATCTGCAAGAGCTGAATATATTGTTTTACAAAATCTCATTCAAATAAATTTTACATTTAGTACACAATCTTATATTTGGAATTGAAAATTCTGAAAGTTAGTAAATTTAAACAAATTATAGATTGCAATAAAGTCTTACATTTCATTAACAAGATTTTTTACAGTATTAATAAAAACATTTTCAACTTCCTTGAATTTTGATTTTACTTTTCAGAGAATAAAAATTAATTTGTTTTGTTGAAATATACAAATGTTTCACTGCTGCTCTGGCGATTTTAAAGAAGTCTTTGTTTATCATCGTTCTGAGTACCCGCTTGAAGTGGAAAAGTTTGTCATAAAAATTTAATAAAAATGATTTCGAGACAATGATAAATAGTCATATTTGCTTGAAGTGCTGCAAGAAACGCCTTATTTATAAACAGTTATGGCCTGACTACCCTGGTCACCAGAACTTTACTGAAAAGTCTGGTACCCAGGGTATGGCCTGACAGGGGGTCCAGTCAAGGCTAAAGAGGGCCCGAAGCTAAAATGTTAAAAATTACCTTCAAATGGTTGTTATGTTCTCTGATTTGCCCACGGAAGTTTCTATGTTCTCTGATTTCCCCACAGAGATGAAACTTAAACTTATTGTTATTTGTTTTCTCACACATCCCTCTAAACTAAATCATGCTTGCCACTTCGAGGTATTTTACGTAGTTACTACCCTTTAGGGGGTAACTCCAGTTGACTTCTACTTTGAGTTGAAATTATCGTACTTTCACAGAACTGTTTGCACTACCATTTGGAGATTATTGCCATAACATACTACCATTGTAGTATTGTAATGTTGCGTAATGCAAATTAGAGACCAGACCATGGAGGAAGAGGAGGGAATTTGCATTTTCATTTTGGGTTACATAACTGCGATTATTGAGTCAATCTTGCCAAACAAGGTATCAAAGTTCAAGTTGAAGCATCTTCTACAACACTCAAATAGGAAAAAAGTATCAAAATTTAAGAACCATAAAAAGCAGATTTGGAAACGTTTAGCCTTTTAGGGACAATGGAGACAATGAAGCTCGATTAAGGGTACAAATAGAAAGCTGAAATTCTTGTATGAAATTTAAAAAACTGATATCATCATTAATATTGTTAGTATTTATACAACAAACACAAATATAAAGTTAGTTGTAAATTTTTAATAAGACTTTGTCCACTGACACTGGGTTTTTACATCTATCGTACTTTATACAGAAACCTGGCCAACTGGACTGCAAAAACAAAATTACCAACTAGGCCGGCTAAAAAGCAGTGGGGCGGACGCCCCAATTTAGGCGGCACGTCCCTATCCATAGCTCGTCAAGTACCGCCCTCTCGGTCGATTTATCACTGAAATAAATCGAAAGTCTTTTCTACCAGCAAGAGATAAAAATTTGAAACACTTCAGGTTTTAAGCTTGTTACCAACAAACTTACAAATTCACGGTAGCAGATGCTTTATTCTCATTTCAAGAATTGATTTGAAAAACGCGAAAGTGACAGATGACTTTAATCGTTAGCAAGACAAAGAAAATCGCATCTAGAAGTTGACAAGGTTTTCGTTCATCGTCATACAACTCGATGTCAGTAAACAAAACATGTTAGTGTTTGAGCTGTATGGTTGAAGTAACAAACGTAGGCCTTAATGTACAATTGTCAAATGGATTTGGAATATTGCATTTGAGACAGGCGTCGTTGATAAAACTATCAAGATCAAGATGACAGCAACATTAATTATTAATTGCCAAAAAGTATAAAATGTAAAATAGCCTTGTATCTAAATTATTTGAGACAGAAATATTTTTCTTGCACGTCCAAGAAGGACATGCTTAAATCTACGTGCCTGTCTGTTTCCTCTTTGATCAAGGGTGGAGCTAAAGATAAACGTTGGGGGGGGGGGGTGCAGTGGCAAAGGTTTAATTTGACCAGAAAATGAGCATGGTTTTGACTCGCCAAAAAATAAACGTAGGCTTGGTCGTAGGCAATAAAGTAGCTTGATTATAAGTTAGAGAGTGCCGTACGCCTGTAATCCCCTTTGGCTGCACCCTTTTTGATGTTTAGTTCACTTATACTAAGCATAGGAATTAAAAAATTTCTTTAAACATCAATTACTTTTCACTTTCATTCGAAAATAAATTTCGTCAAATATTGAAAATAAGGTTGGGCAACCTGGAAACGAGGCTGCCCTGGAACATTGCTTGTTTGGCTTATCTCAAGATGTAAATAACTCAGGTCTAGATCAGATAACAAAATAATTTAATGCTCGTGTATATAAGAGTGCATTTATTAAAATTTTCCCTTGCCTCCTATGATAATTTTCCAGTCCAGCAAAGTTTAAACTTCATTTTGTTAAAAATCTAAAAAACCGAATCTAGGTTATCTACCTTAATGGGATGGTTGCAGCCCGGGGGTATACCCTAAAATAGATGGGTTTGAAGGCAGTAAATTATCTAAACATAACATGGCCCATGATTTTTGGAAAAAATGCCTTAATGTTGGGTTGGATATCAAAAATTGTACTTAATGTTGGATAGTTTTGAATGAAACACAACATTAATGTTAGGTATACACGAAAATTTAAACAATAAAGATGGGTGAGTTTATAAAATCTCAGCGGCGCACCACCGTCCGACATGTACCCTCTCCCCAGGGGGATTGCAAATACAGTTGAACTACATCAACTCGAAATCGCTTAACTCAAACTGTTTTGAAAATCCCCACTTCAAGGCCTTTGATATAAATCGACGGATAACAAAGGACTCATCGACGGACAACATCCGTTCTAAAAATAAGCGGTAGTTGCGTTATGCAGCGCAGCGGACCAGGAGACTGAGTTTTTAAAATTAATCACATAAAGAAATTATCCTTCAGTTTGTCAAATCTGATTGGAGGAATACATATATTATAAGATAGCCCAGTCCCTGATGCTTACCATTTTTAATTATGTTGGTTTACTTCATATCGAACAGATTTTCATTCCCCGTTGAGAATCAGAAATAACGGGGTTTAACTCTATATCTCCTGAGAACTTTTAGTGTTTATTTAGCTCCAAACTTCGATTCTCTCAAGAATTTATCGTCTCGAACAAATTCTCTTTCCTCTTCGAGAGTTCTTCATATCATTTTAATCTCTCAGCAGATTTCTTTCATACATTTTCATTTGATACATATTGAACAAAATAGTCTTTATCACTCCAAGAAATAATCCATTTAAAAATAATTAATTCTTTGTATCCGTTCTTAATTTAACCTTTTTAAGTTTTCGATACTAAAGAACGATCAGGTTTGAACCATCGAACGAAAAAGGGCATCCTCAAATCCAAAGGGAATCAAACACCATTCGTATGGAAGGGGAATCGTAGATGGGGGGGGGGGTAAAGTTGCGGGGAAAGGAAATGGAATTTCCTGGAGTCCCTGCGATAAAAATACAAAATCATGTTGCGTTCCGTGAATACGTTTGCAGCAAACCCATTCTGATTTAAAGAAAACTTTTGACAAATAAATGTTAAAATTAGTTAATGTTCCTGCTGCTTTGTTTATTTTATTTTATTTAATCAAATACAACCTTTCCTGAATGAAATAGAACATATAAAAGAACTATAAATATAAAAGAAAAACAATTTATAATTTAATCTTGTAAATTAAAATAAACAAAACCCATTAGTATTTTAACAATATTCAATCTCTGTCCTCTTTCTGGTTTCAATTATCAGTGAAACGCCTCTGAACTTCTGAACAGGTGCATAATTAATTACTGCACTACGAAGACTTAAATTAACTCTGTTGTGCTTTTCAAGATAAACAAAACAAAAATCATCAATCTAAAAATTCTAATGGCGTGGGCTTTCCAGTTGTCGTTAAATTTTTTCTCCATGCCCGAAATAGAAATTCTTGTATTTCGTATCTTGTAGATACTGCTTTTAATTGAATGGACTTAATTAAAAAAAACCCTATGACTTTTGTGAAAATTACAATTTGATGAGATTCAAAAAATAAAACGTAATTCAGCAACAAAAAACAATTGTTAGAAAGGGAAAGTTATAGGGGGTCCCGAAGTAAATTCTACGGGCCATGCCATTTAGATCGGTTTATAACGAGACCACACCCTCTAAAAACGATCCATTAAAAGAATTTATTCAGCTGAAAAAGGCTTTTTCTGCAGAAAATTAATCACTAAATACTTTTACTGATTTATTACTGCACAGTTGCACTTCATGACCGCACAAATCGGTTATTACTGCGCATGCGCACTAAATGACCATGAGCAATGTGGAAACTTTTATTTTGTTATGAAAAAAAAATTTTCCGTGGGGGAAAAGGCTGTTACGTCTGCCGAGGAGGATGTTTTTAATCTTACGTCTGCCGAGGAGTATATTGAGGGGGAAAAGAAGTCATACTTTTGCCTTGCAGATACTGCTCCGCAGAGAGAGAAAGACACCACCGTTTTCGTGAATTAAGTGTGAAAAGCACAGTGTTTCCAATCGTTTTCACAAAAGACGAAGCAATGTGAACGGGGACCTAAACAAGCTTCGTTTTCAGCAGTAAAAAAGGATCAAAAAGAAAACAGAGTGGTGTGTACGAGGCCTAACACCGAATTTTGCATGACATACAATATACGACACCAAAGCAGAGAAGAAAAGTTGCAAGCAGTGAACGCCAATAAGGGCTGGCGTAATAAAAGGCAAACAAGGTATGTGATATGAGTATACATGACTCTAAAATATTAGATCACTTTAACCCGTAAGGAATATATCAAAATTAATGAAAATATAATTTTAGATACATGATAACATATGACTTAGTAGACAAAAACACTCCGGGAAAAATCCTCTTTCTTTTTTCCCATCATTTCTCTAAATCTGACTATATGTCTGAAGATTAATAATTAAACTAAAATATTTTAATAACAACCGAATAAAGAGTGACACGTGACACCCAGGCACGTCACAATGATAATTGCCCACGTGATTGAGTTATTTATCCCTGCTGGAGCCGTACTTATCCTGCAACCACTTTTTATTATGCAGCAAGAATATACATTGTGTTAGCCAACAGATGGTAAACAATGACGGTACAAGACCTTGTTTTAGCCTCCTGTGTGTGTCTCGTATCTGATTGGCAGAAATTCTTCAGCTGTTGCTTAGGAACAGACAAGATTGAATGAACAACTAATAACAAAATGAATGAAACTACCATAATTTTTTTATGAAGAAAATAATTAATAATTAAGCAACAGGGAAGTTAAATGGTGATAAACATAAAACAAAAAGTATCTACATATCTTCCAAACCTTTATATTTTCCACAGGGTTAACAGAATGCTTTTAAAAACTAAACAATTAGTAAGAAGGCATACTCTCGTTACTTTTATGTCACGACTCAGCTGAGGCGTAGACAAAACATAATTTACCAATAACATACTCCATGCATTTATTAATATTGTTAGTGATACTTTTCACAAGGTTGTTAAGTTGAGCATCAAAATGAATTTTACTCTCCGCATGAGATCTCTGTCGGTGGTGTTTTATATTACATTGGCCAAAGGAGTTCGTTGTCTTTGAGATTCTGCACAGATGAGCTAGATTGCAATCATTTCAGAGCTCTGCTTTCATCTACATTTTAAAACTAACCATTGGTCATAGAAGTTCGCTGTCTCTTCGAGATTTTGCAGAGATGACCAAGATTGCAATCTTTCAAGAGCTCCTCAGAGATGCCGCAAACAGGGCAGCGGCCCCTTTGCCTACCCCTCTTGCCTTCAAGGAGAATAGCTAAATTATTTCATTGTTCTATTGTTTTCTCCTAACTTTTGAGGTTCTGCAACGCCCTTGCCATAAACAGTTTCCGCAATGCCTGGCTTTCCTTTATGCTAAAACCAACCCCTAACTAACCCCCATAGACCATATAGTTTGTCTAGTTGTTTCATCATTTTGTTTGTGAAGAACGCTGTTTGCAGGATACCGAACTTCATTAGACCAAAACGGTCTTGAAAATTACTTGAAAAACACAAAACAAAATCCCAAAGAGACAAAAATTGGTGACAATAATTTATCTAAAGGAATTGTTCCTGAAACATGAAAAAATTTTGCAAAACAAAAGCCGAAGAAACAGAAGAAAATATATGATTTTATGTTTCAGATCGGGAAATGTGACGTCATAACTACAACAAAATCCAAACTCAAAATGACGCCGGAAGAGCAAAATTAGAGGATATCACCCAGTTATCTGCGACCACAGTTACCTATGCAGCAAAATAAATGATGACCTTGTTATTAAAGCTACCTTACACTGCTAGATATAAGTGAAACTCAAACTGGCTCGGATAAAAAAAAGCCAAATGGTACGACATGAAATCTGTAAAAGAGTGGCAATAATAATGGTTCTAAATAAACTTATATGCATAACAATCTCAAACTAACTATATAGCAAGATAAATGATGGCCTTGTTATTAAAGCTACCTTCCAATGCTAGATATAAGTGAAACTCAAACTGACTCTGATAAAAAAAACCAAATGGTACGACATGAAATCTGTAAAAGAGTGGCAATAATAATGGTTTTAAATAAACTTACATGCATAACAATCTCAAACTAACTATGTAGCAAGATAAATGATGGTCTTGTTATTAAAGCTACCTTCCAATGCTAGATATAAGTGAAACTCAAACTGACTCTGATAAAAAAAATCAAATGGTACGACATGAAACCTGTAAAAGAGTGGCAAGAATGATGGTTCTAAATAAACTTATATGCATAACAATCTCAAACTAACTATGTAGCAAGATAAATGATGGCCTTGTTGTTAAAGCTACCTTCCAGTACTAAACATAAACATAATAATGTTCTGATTATGTGCAGACGCAATAAGACTAAAGCTATCGAAGATCAAAATCTCAATTTCAATGGGTGTTTGTGAAATATGCTTTACAGAGAAAAACTCTGACCTTCTTGATGAGGAATTATAACGAGCAAGTTAATAAAGAGTGGTGCCATAAGGACAAGGCCTTGTCATAACAAGAAGTAAGACCTTATTGAACATGTTTATGATGACGACATGATAGCTAAATGCATTTCAATAGGATACTTTCACTCCATGAATGATTAATGCCTTGGAAATAAAAAGTTTATCAAGAAACAGTTTCTATTATGAGTTAAATCTTGCAGATATTATTGAGTTTGAAGCAGTGTAAATAGGTTCTGACGCATCAAAAATCTAGCAGCAACGATAGATTGGATACGTCACTGGGAGGGTGGCAGGGGGATTGTTGAAGACATCAAAACGGAGAAATGCAATATTAACATTTAATATGAATATTGAATGAATCTTCGTACATGTGTGCTGATATAAAATGTCGTATTTAGTTGAAAACTATGTCGTCACAATACTGATTTTGCATATGTCAATATATCTTTTCAAATTAAGGCCGGCATTGTGGAAATTTATCAAACTTCCAAAACCTTTAGCTCCCGAGAATTCAAAGTTGCCAGGAAACTTGCCACTGTAACCAAGAGACAGGACAACATTTGGGGCCTGAGAAAGATAGTTTCAAGATAATTTTTTAATTTAAGAATTCTTGGATTCAGTCCGGACAAAATCCAAAATCCAAAAATAAGTTAAGTCCGGACAAAACCTTTTTCAAACCAAACAAACATCAGATCTTCATATTACTATACTTTGATCAAAATTAATTTTTGATTAAGAACTGGTATAAAAATGGTCAACACAAAGTTTTTACAGAAATTTCACTGCAAGTCAAGGAATTTATTGTAGCTTGACAATAACATGAATTTCGAATATTTTCCTCATGAATGACGGTATTTCGAAAACATTGAAGCCGGCGTAAAATTTATGCATAATTTTTCGGGCGATAATTTTTTACGAGCTATTGATCTCATTTTTGATAAATAACTGATGATTAAAAGCATTGAGTCACGTGTCAAACCGACAGCGTTTACTGACTCATGCTCATGACGATAGCACGATGCACTGTGATTGGTTATAAATGATAAAATGTCATGGTGATGGCACGATGTACTGTGATTGGTTGTTTTGTAACTGATCACATGAAATAGTGGTGGTGGTGGCATTGCATTGGTGTACTTTTGTTGTTGTTTTTGTTTAAAATTTTAAGGGAACAGACGTCTTGCTCAATGTAATCAAACACAAAATCACATTAATCCTCTACTAAGACTCGCTTTAACATGATTCTAGTGCCTGGAATATCAATCCAAAACGTAGAAAGGCTTCCTTGATATCTAGCAAATAATTTTCCCAAATGTACTAATGAAGTATCTGGCAAAAAAGTAGAAGGAGAATTATTGGTCCAAAAATGTGCAATGATTGGTTCAACTTGAACATGAGCAAAAAATCAATTATTGCGCCAAGGCTTGCATTTTTCCGTGTGTCGTGAACGTGAAAGTAATTTAATTCCTGATGTGATGATGGCGGGAAATACGATAAAAATTGGCGCTATTGCGCAAACAATAGGCCCTATCGGGAGTCCCTCGTTAACTCCTGAATGTATGATCTAAACGAAGCGAAAGTTGAGCATGTTACATTTACAGTGTAGTTAAGTTGTTCAGCTATTTCGACAGCTCGTTATCTCAAACATTCGCTATTTCAACTAGAAATATAGGCCTATCCTTTTTCGTTCGTTTCACAGCAGTTCACCGTTGCCAGTCCCAAATTTTCGTTATTTTATCTCGAAGTTGAATGAACTTTGGTGTCATTTTACAATTCAAAATTCGATTTTTCTTAATAGCATATGTGTTTGGCTCCATTTTAGGACCTTTTACCCAGTCTCAAAACTCGGGCGGATACGGTAAAATATTACATGCGCCACAAAACACTTCTCAGACATACTAATTCCGATGATGTCTTGTCCTTAACGCAGCAATGTGTTTCTGACTCTGAGTCCATTCATATTTTATGCAAAAGCTAAGAAAATACATCGAGTCTTAACATTGATCGTTTTGACCATTAATAAAAAAAATCAATCGTTTTGAGACCTTATATTAAAAATCTGTTATTTCCCAAATTTTGATGGTTTCCATTATAAATGAGATAACATGTCCATAACCCACCACACATCGTTGATTGATTAGTAAAATTTCCTAAAATCATCTTACATTTGATATCATAATTTTTAACTACATAATTTTCAATAATGTTATTTGCAGTTATTATGGTGATAGTAAATGATGAGACAATGTCATGATAATAATTTATTGTCTGTTTTCGATACCCTATGAAATTTTCGAATCCCTATGGTGCATTACCTTCTGTTTTCAATTCCCCATGAAATGTTCAAATCCCCATGGAACTTAACCTTCCTTTTTCGATTCCCAATGGCATTTTTGAATCCTTATTGAAATTTACCTTCTGTTTTCAATTCTCTATGGAATGTTCAAATCCCTATGGAGCTAAAGAAAGTTTATCACAATTATATATTTTATAATTTATTAATTATTTTTAAGAAATTATTAATAAATAGGAAAGCCTCTTGCAAATTGGAGAAACTGCGAAGGAGCATTCTGCAACTTTCTTACTGGCAGTGTTTTTATTTATCGCTGAATACAACACTTTTAAGGAAAGCAGATATGCGCAGAATCACTACTATTAAATTCACTCTGATGCAAAAGATGATTTTTAATAATTAATAATGATGAATATTTTGTCGAATCAAAGCTTTTATGAAGCAAATTGGACTTAATTAAAAGTTCTTGTTCGAAAATGGATTAAATTCATAATGACTAATACGAATGCAGTTTTAATAGAAACAAATTCACATCACAAAATCCTTCGTTGATTTGTCTTCATTTCAAATATTCTGGAAAGGAAGGATTGCAAATCTGTCTGTCGTCTGTCGGTCATTTCTAAGATCAGTTGGACTCTCACAATCAGGCTACTTGCAACAATGTCTTTCTATTGCTTGGCAACAACAACGACGAAACAACACAACGCAACAACAACAACGCTTGACAACAACAACACCGCTCATTAAGGGTAAAAAGGTACATTATCGTGGACTTTACCAAATTACTACTGTAAAAAGGAACACCTGATTTTTTTGAAAAAGTTAAATCCAGCCTCTATCTGACTCTTCAGCCGATTTTCCCATAAAGAGCATTTCGGGGCTCATGATCAGTACGTTCCGTCATTTATGGGCGCCCCCTCATTCCTGCATCCAGAAATGATGTCGGTAGAGGGTGGTGCGTGTGTTGTATAAAGTTGTAAATTATTTCTTTGAATCTTCTTCGTTTAAATGTTTTCAAAATTTTGTGTGTGTTAGATGTCTCCATTGTTTTTTTGACGTTTTAATGCCAAGAATAGTGGCTATTCAATAATTTTGTGAGGGTGTTGTCTTTGTTTATCAGGTGCCAATTTTCTTTCAGTACAGCTTGAATGTTGATTGTTCGGTCGTCGAAGGGAATTATGAAATGGAGGTTGCCATTTTTTTGTTTTTGTGGTTGTTGTTGTGTACATTAAAGCCGAAAACTTTCGGACGATCAAACTTTCGGACAAAGTTATGTCCGAAAGTTTAATTGTCCGAAATTCTTTGTT
>JAYJMH010090322.1:0-30854 GCA_036873815.1 Phacellophora camtschatica
CCAAGAACCAAGAACCAAGAACCAAGAACCAAGAACCAAGAACCAAGAACCAAGAACCAAGAACCAAGAACCAAGAACCAAGAACCAAGAACCAAGAACCAAGAATTTTCATCATATTTGCACTGACTATGACACAAAACAAGCTAAGCTTTTACGAAGGAAATCTTCGATTTGTTTTTCTAACATCCACATATTTGATCTATCTCGCTTTTGGAGGAATAGTTCTTTGTGATTTAGAATGGCAAGAAGAAATGTCTGCCAACGAGAAATTGGATAACTTAAAAATAGAATTTCTTAGAACTCATCCTACTTTAACAAGAGAAGGGCTAGAAACGTTTCTGGGTGAAATAAAACTTTCCGTACAAAGAGGAGTTAACATCAAAGGAAATAGGACGTATAACCCAAACTGGAATTTTGGGGGAGCTCTTCTTTATGCTTCGTCACTGTTGACAACTATAGGTATGAATTCATGAACTCTTTATTTTTCAAAGAAACCTTGTTTTAAGAAACTAGTGTTGAAATTGTTAAAAAAATAAAAATAAATTGGCTATGAAACCTGTTGGAATCAATAACAGGATACTTCACAGTCAAAGCTAAAACTTTCGAAAGAATTAAGAAACTCATCGGAAACATCACGACAATGAATACAAATAAATTTCAATGCTGAAATTTAGATCTTGTGAAAAAAAGAAAATTCGTCAGGTCTTTAATAATAGGTCTTTAGGTACGTCATGTAATTTTATGGAAAACATGCTGCATTCAAAAAGATGTAAGCAAATTATTTTCCCATGCACTTGATTAAGATGCCCTTAAAACAGCCTTTCAGCTTGGATCTTTTAATGAAAGTTTTTTTTTCAGGAAAAAAAATTCAAGAAGCTTTCAGTACCAAAATTGCGAAAAAGCTAAGAAATTTGCAACACTGATGCCCAGTTGTAGTTCCTGTCTAAAATGACACTTTGGTTTATTTGGAGAATCGCTTTGTAGCAAAGCGAAAAGACGAAAAAACGTTTCAGATTCGCAGTTGTTCATTTTAAGCATGAATAAATTCCTTGTCTTTAAAATTTGCCTTCCAAAGATGAAGTCAATTTTTACTGTCTGAATCAAGAGTTCAGCCAAATCTTGAAGTTTAAACGTCGAAAACTAGCCGTTTTATCAGCTTTTTGATTATTTTATAAGGTGAAAGGAAAACTGGGAAATTATTCTATTGCCGAGGATGGGTGTTTTTAGGGTTTTTCGTTTTAATATCAAAAAGCCATTCGTAGACTTTTGATGCATCAATGTTTTAGTTGAAAGTACTTTTTCCGACTTCTTGAAGGCACTTTCTTCTTAGTAATTTTATACCCAATAATTTCAGCAATCTCTATTTCCAATCAAGATGAGATGATATTTTTGGTATCCCTGGTATATGTTTGTTTAACTCTGATCTATGATTTAGCTTATTTATGATTCATGAATGGGTCTTCATGTGTATGGGGACCCGGAGTGACAGTCAAAAAGTCAAAACAGGTTTGCATTTGTGTATCCTCAACTTAACATTTAGAATTCCATGCTCCTTCACTCTTACGAAGCTGTATTATAACAAGCTTGCATGAACTGTACTTTCTCGAGCGTTATTAATTTCTTTTAAAATTTAACTATAATATAGATTAAACAGCACCAAAGCCATATTACTGATTTAGAAAATATTACTGATTTAGAAAGGAAACGTATTTTGCGATCTTTCAATCTTTCGAATGATCTTTTTCAAGAGCAAGCAAGACTGCAGGATCCTAATGATAACAATATTGCAAATATTGATAGGTTATCCTGTTGAAATATTCGTAAATTATTAATTATTATTTACTTGATATCTTCAAAAAGGTCCTCTGCCTGATTGTGTACATTTGCCTAAATTTCGGTTTTCAATAAACCAACAATTTCCTTTAAAATTATAAAGAATTTAATTAGTGTTACATCTGAAAGAGAAAGGAAATCATATTGAGTTCCTTTGAGTTCCTTTTTTTAGTAATTATCTTTGCAAAATAATACAAATTCTCCCTTAACATGCACTTTTCTGCTTGAACTATCAATGCAAATAGCATCCATGATATTAAATGAATGTTAAATTTGAATTTAAATTTAAAATGACTGTTAAATTCGTATTCTTCATTGAAAAGTGATTAAACGCGAAAAACAGCATGGCCATACGGTTACTAGAACTATTTCTATGACTAATAACTTTTTGAACTCTGTTAATCTTTCGTTTGTCAAGTCCAGCCTCGTTTCTGCTTGAAGTTTTTTTTATGGAATTTGGGAAAATGTTTATTTTTTAAAGGAAGAGCTGTCCAGGTAGGTAGCCTAACGAAAAATTATGTCTTAAAATCTTTAATTATGGGTTGGTGGTGGATGGATAATGTCAGAGATTTGCAAGGTATTTTGGACGCTGGTTAATATATTAGTAGAACGTTTTTGTTTAAAGATACTGATTTTACTTTTGAAATGGAGCTCTCCAGGTAGATAGCCTAACGAGAAATTATGTTCTAAAATCTTTAATCATGGGTAGGTGGTGGATGGATAATGTCAGAGATTTGCAAGATATTTTGCACGCTGGTTAATATATTAGTAGTACGCTTTTGTTTAAAGGTACTGACTTCATTTTTGGATTTCTAAAGTTTTCAGGTTTTCGCTCGATTATTCTAATCATGGCATTATTGATTATTTCAAGTGTATTCTGTGTTTCCTAGAAAATAAATTTACAGCATAGCAAAAGTTTTGTTAAGCGTTATTTCCCGCTTTTCTTACAGGTTATGGTGACATATCTCCATCCTCAAATAAAGGCAAATTATTTTCAATGGTTTATGCAGTCATAGGCATTCCAATGACTGCTACACTTCTTTCTGCATTGGTCAGCAGATGGATGATTGTTATTGACTTTGTCACTAATATTATCAAAAAGAACTTTAGCACGATCAAACTCGAACCCAGTGCCGTTCAGCTACTTGGCACTTTCTCTATCATAACAATTTCTTCATCTATAGCTTTCATATTACCAGCCCTAATATTTGCAAAGATAGAATGTTGGAGCTATTTCGACGCCCTGTATTTCTGTTTTATCACTATGACGACCGTTGGCCTTGGTGACTATGTTCCAGGATGCTCTGAAAGATGGGATGATAGCACAACCAGACTTATTTACAAGGTGCTTTTGACGTTTTATTTTATTGTTGGGCTTTCATTTATGTTGTTAATACTTGAACTCTCAGGAAGGGTACCTGAAACGACTCCATCTTTAATTTTCTCGTGCGAAGCTCGTATTAATCGTGGTAGCTGTGGTAATGAAGAAGAAGAAATGAACAGAACAACATGCAAAGAAGAAGATTCTGAAAATGGTTTGGAATCTTCAGAAGCAGAGGTAAACAAAACAAAAAGAAATCAATATGATGGTTAAGTTTTTGCTTTTCCCTGTTTATAACGGATGTATTTTGTAATATCGTATATTTTATGAAACAATTTAATTTAAAAAAGTTGAAACGACAGCTTTTTGATACTAAGTCTATGGATAGTACAAACAGAAAGATTAAAACAGTAGGTATTGCTGCAAAATTATAATGTTTACATGCCTACATTCTCTTTGTTGTTAAAAAACCTCAGTATTTTGTGATGATTTATTTTCGCTACCAAAGGATTGCCAATTTTCTATAATTACATTAATGCTACCAATGGGTGCACTAATGTTTTCTGTTTCTTTTACTTAGTGATTTATTCTTTTCAATGTTTGAACTTTTTGCGTTTTTCATACTGTTTCAAAATTGTTGGCTTTGGTCAAAATTTGAAAAATCAATGCAGGAATTTGATTACTATTCTATTATTAAATTTACGATAAAATGTACACAAACAATTAAAGTTTGACATTCATTCACAAAAACAACAACAACAATAAAATTTGCTGATATAAAGGTGACCTCAAAAAGCTATCTCCGTTTGCAGGGCTTTGGCTCGAAATTCATGAGACTACAGATTTCAAACTGTGGGCAACAAGACGTCCTATAGACAAACTTAGAGTTCGAGATATCACCTAGTTGTCTGTGGCAACGTTCACCTGACCATACCAAGAAATTAATATTGTCCTGACCCGTGAGCTATCAAATTAATTTTAAGAAACATCATTGTTTTCCAGTCCATGTTTTGACATTCAGTGAAACAATATACTTGGGTTAATGGCCACTAATAGAAGCTTAAGTGAAAAGTGAACATCTTAAGTAGATACAGAGTGCATGCAGGCACGGTCCGTTTCTCAAGTTTTTATAATGATATGAATCTAGACATTTAAATTAATCTTCAAAAATGATATTTTCAAAAACTGGAACAATAGAGCGTGCAATTCAGAAACAGAAAACTGCCTAGATCCCGCTGAAAAACGCTGAAACAATGCCGCGAGGTTCGAAATGAAAAAGAATGGCGTTCCTTTAAAGCTCACAAATGACTGCACTTTTAATTTTCAGTTGTGAACAGTTAAACTTTATCGCAGATGACTAGATAATATCCCTGCAAACAGAAATGGTTTTTTGGGTCACCCAGTATATCGATGATAATTACACTTTTTAACTAACAGCAATGTATATTAAAATGTTTAAAAATGAATTGGTATTTAATTTTCACAATTGTAATCTATTGCAAAACGAAAGAATTCTGTTTGATATTTAAAAATTATACAGTCTAAAAAACATACTTCAAAATTATTTACAAATGGCCTACGCGTTGCCTTAAAACTCTTCTCCACCAAAACTCTCCACACTTGGTCGAAGGAGAGTTTTGAAAGTGCTATTTACAAACTATTGTTAGCTTTATTGTGTTTTGTGTTTTGTCTTCAAAATTTTCAAGTCCGAAATAGCATCTCGAACGTCTTCCAATTCTATAAATTCTAAATTTGGCTTCATGTCTCCTTGAAAATCTTTAATACCAGCTCTACACCAAGAACACGTCAGTGGGCTTCTATTTTCAATGGAAACCCTAAGCAAATGCCAGTTGCAGCTGGTACATAAGACATTATGCCCACAAGGGATATTTATGATTGAAGGCGCAGCATCGTAACAAGCGACACATTGCCTCTCATTGGTGTTTGCCTCGGTCTCAGATGCTCTAACGAGTTTCAGTTGTTGTCGATCTCTGACTTTCTTAATAATATATACCATAACATATGGAATATCTTCGTAATTGACAGCTTTTAAGTCATCCATCAATTGCTTTTTGTCGTCCTTACGAATGAAGATTTGAAATACAACAGTCGAAAGGAAAAAGGAGATAGCAACGAGACAGAATGTATACACGAATCCATAGGTGATTATGCAATATCCGCAGGTGTGGAATAGCAAAACGCTAAAAAAGTGATTAACAACACACAAGACGAAAAAGCCAATCAGATATTGCGTTATCCATCCACGAGATGTCATTTTCCATTGTTTTAATTGCATCTTTACGATGTTACTTGAACAATTTCTCAAGCCAATTAGCCAATAGTTAACCTGCTAATTCCGTAGCTATGGTTAGTTCTTTTAGTACTTTCTTGTTCTCTGATAATATCTCTGTAAGCAACGTTTTTGCATTTAACTGTCCAATCTAAAAAAGTTTACTTCGAATAAAATATTTATGGTCGTAAAACTTTGTCCAAGTTGGGTTTCAAATATTTCGATACTTTGTATGTAGGAATTTAAAATATTCCAGCTGAAATTTTTAAAAAGCTAGCGCAACTATTAAGTAGATAGCTGTCTTTGATATTTTCATGTTCCAACGAACTAATATAACGTTTTTCAGCGATTTTAGAATTCAATGTTTATCAATCTTGGTTAGTCTTCTTGATTTAAACTTACTTTGCAAATAATTCTTGAACCAAGCCACCAACCTTTTTGCAATTCTATCAATGTAACATCATTAATCAGTTAAGAACACCTGTAGTCCTTGCAAGAATCTAAGCAATTTATTTTCTTCTGTTCGAATTCTTTAATGTAGTTGATGGAGCAATCTTCATCAGGAATATTATGCCTGTTACTCCCTGATCTTCATGTAATATCAGAGCTTACATTTCGCTTCACCGCGGTGCTTTGGCATGTTCATTGAAAGCAACTTTGATTTTAATGAGAAACACGTTTGATCTTTGCCCTTGATAACCACGTGACTACAGGCACCAGCAAATTCAAAGGAAAATTTCATATCGGTAACAGGTGAATTTATCGTCAGCTAATTGTTACAGCAAAGGAGGCAAATTGTTTATTTCTATTTTATGACGAACATGTAAACAGAGCTTTCAAAAATATATAAATTTTAAACAATGCAGAGTCCAAAGGCTCCTGTGTGCCTCACATGCATCCTTTGCGCTGACCTTTTTTAATGTTTCCACTGTGTCTGTATTTTTGAACTGTATGAGCTTCAAACTCAAAAAGTCACTTTAGGTTGTAAGTGTTAAACAGACGCATAAAAAGGATACCAAATACACCTTTTTTTAAAATAAAAAACAACCTTTATAGGATATACCAGACTAAAATTTAACAATGTAATGAGAAACACAGGAAACAGCTTATGCTCAGATTTGAAAAAAATGGTGAACTAGGAGGACAATTTTTTGCATAGATCACAAAATAGAAATATTTAGATATCCTATTTAAATCATGTACACTGTACTAATCAACATAACTGTACGGAAATAGTACATTTACTGCAATTTCCTCACATCTCTTTTGTATAACAACACATCAGAAAAATGAAGACAAAAGTAAGAAACAATTGAGGCTGAAATGGAGCAAAATATTAATAAGAGGCACCATCTTCAGACTGCGGCTAGCTGCTCTTATGAAGAAACAGTGTAAACAGAAAGGTTTTATGCAATATATATGTTTACTTGTTGAGCACATGAGAATGATGAAAAACACGAGTTTTTTTTCAATTTTTTCCTTTCCAAAAAAATCCTATTATCCTCAAAGTGACTGTTTCACCAATCGAATTACATCAACACAAAGCAGAGTGATTTGATTTGCTAATTGAATTATCTCCTGAAACGAGGCTGCTATAGAGCGTGGTAAACAATTAAAATGTTCGCAGAGATGGCTTTTTTTAAACGAGGTGAATATTGTCTCGCAGATTTTTTGATTAGTCACCAGTCAATTCGTTGGTGACCAGCAATTCTATGCTGGGTGACTCCAAATAATATTTCGACGTTTGAAAAGTCACTAAAATTCGATTGGGTTAGCAATCGAGTTTATTTTTACATTGACATGCACAAGAAGGGCTAAATTAATTGACATGAACAACAATGTAATTTTGCCAGTTGACGACTTGATTTTGATGCATGGTACAAGTTGTTATCATAAAAAAATAAATTAATATTGGCATAAATGCATAATGCATAAATATAATTTGCTGCATTAAATCTATATTACAAATGTTTTGAAAAGTATAGCTCAAAATTAGGTTTTGCATCGCGAAATTACAGTATCACTAGTCAAATTTACCAACATAACGATTTCTCTTACTTTAGTAGAATTCTTTTTTTTTAAATTCGTAATAAAATCAAATTTTGGGGATTTTTCAAACGTCGGAACATTTTTTTTAGGTCACCTGGTACAATGGCAAAATCGACTGGTGTTGCAAGTTTGTCAAATAAATTTAGCCAGCTAATCAAATAACTAAACACTGCTTTACTGCTTCCATAAATGTTTCTTCCCTGCAAATTGTGACGAGAAATTGAGATTTAAAAATTATAATGACTATAATGCGACTCTTATTTAAAACAACAACAACTATTTGCAAAGGACTATTATTAATTATAGAAATTTGTGTGTCATAGAAAACTTCTCCCATGTTCAAAATAACTTGCTATAGCAAAAATAAACAAATTTTCTTTAGTAAAAAATGCATTAGGAGACTTTATGCAGCGTGCTGTGTTTGTGACGAGTCACACCTGCCACCAATACAATACAACTTATAAGGCAAATTAAATAAAACCAAAAATAAAAAAATCACTTTCGCTACTTATATTGTTGGAAACCACGTTGAATTTTAAAGAGAATTATTTTTTATTGAGTTCACAGAAACTGTTTTTGTGTGTTTGCTTGAGTTCACAGAAACTGTTTTTGTGTGTTTGCTTGAGTTCACAGAAACTGTTTTTGTGTGTTTGCTTGAGCTCACAGAAACTGTTTTTGTGTGTTTGCTTGAGTTCACAGAAACTGTTTTTGTGTGTTTGCTTGAGTTCGCAGAAATTGTTTTTGTGAATGGGAAGCCTGAAGTCTATCAATATTTACACGGTGTGATATGTGAGGTACCAAAAGGTGGCTTGCAGTTACTTTTGACAACATATCTTGTGCGCGTCACTTATGTGTCATCTCTTTTTTAATCCGAGAAATTATTTTTTAATCTGAGAAAAGGAGCTGAGCAAACTGAGAAACTAACGAGGAAAGGAGCTGAAACGAAGGGGGGCTGGGAAGAAGCAAAAAACTTTATTTATTTCGTTTCTCCCCAGTCCCCATCGTTTCAGCTCCTTTTCTCGTCCCTTCGTTAGTTTCTCTGTTTGCTGCTCAGCTTCTTTTCTCGGATTAAAAAAGAATTTCTTGGATTAAAAAAGAGCTAGATTTGGGGCAAGTCTACTTGTGTGGTAGATAAAGCAATTTTAAAGGTTTAAAATGTGAATTAGAAAGATCAACAATTTTAGGCGTAAATGCATCAATATTTGGAACAACTTTCCTGGAAGTCAACTTGGTGAATGTGTGAAGAAGCTTATTTACTACTTATTTGCTATTTATTTATTACTTATTTATTTATTACTCATTTACTACCGATTTAATATTTTTTCACTACTTATTTATTTATTACTCATTTACTACCGATTTAATATTTTTTTACTACTTCTTTACTACTTATCTACTAACATATTTAATACTTATTCATTACCTATTTACTACTTATCTACTGCTTTCTAATTCTGTATTGCCACTAATAAAGCCTTGGTTTCACAATGGCTGTGCTTGGAAAAAGGAACACTTAGATTCCTTTATTTCTTTTTTAAGCACAATTAAGCTTATTTCACTGCAAAAATGAGCTAGTTCGTAAATCTTCAATTGAGTTTGAAGAACCGTCTTCTCAGCAGAAAAAGTTATATTTTAAATTTGATATGAATTTTTTCTCTACCGATGAACAAGTAAAAGAAAAATATTTTTTATTAATTCAGGCAATGTCTGCTGTAATAATTTGTCTGCTGTATACTATATACTATCATACATGCACTATACGCTATATACATGTTGATGATAATTCTTCAGTGCTCATTAAAAGTGAAGTGAGTAGGCCATAGAGTTACCGATTTTGAACAAAATAAACTTGTTGAACTTAATTATCTTTTTTCCCACAAATTCATAGAGCTCCAAAATGCTTCGCTTTTTAGACTCATTCGGTTAAACGCAGTCTGTTACCCTGACGTCATTTTTGACTAAGAGGCCTGGGCTCTACGGAAGCGGTCTAAAATAACGTCTGGATAAAAACCGTATCTATGGGCCGTAACTATGCTGCGACTTGCGATTTTGCAACAATAGTGGCGCTGGAAAATAAGGTGCATCAACAAAATGCATCCCTGGCGTCCAGGACTCTCACTCGATCACCTCGATACGTGGTTTGAGTTGCCGTCAGGAAACCAGGCTGGGTTTGTTAAGCGTATTCCGTAAACAGAGAAGGAGCATTTTCAACATTCGAAGACCAATCATTGTCGGCTATAATATTTGAAGCAATATTTAAAAATGAAGTTGTAAATGTTTGGTAAATGCATCAATACTGATATTACATGATTTCTTCAATATCCCCATTTGATCTTAATTTCTCTGCCACTCGAAACACCTTATATGATACACCATTATTCTCTGTTTTTATATAATTAACCAGATAATTTTTGCCAAGACTCGATGCTCTTAAAATTCGAAGAATTTGAGACTAGAAATGTTTTTAAATTTTTCTTTTTCGGGGACATATGTTTCTTCTAGAATATCCTAATTGACAACTTGACCAGTGCTTTCTGATTTGCTCCCAAAAGGATGCATGGGATACAGTTGCATTTAATATCAATCCTGTTTTTTTTTATCGTTTGTATAACGAGGAATTCGTATAGTAAGTAGCAACATTAACCGAAAATAATTTCATAATAAGAAATAATTTCTTAATAAGGTATTTTTGGAAATTAATCTTAAGGATCTGAGGCTGAAAAGCTGTAGTACCTATGTTTTAAAAACATGTTCTTATCTTTTTTTCTATTTGCTATTTTTCCGTTTTTGAAACCCTGTTTTAAGAATCTGACGAGGGGCTCAAAAGGTACCTTTTTTCTTTCGACAAGAAAATATTTATCTCTCCTGCCTCTTTGTTTCAATGCTAATGTTTACCTTTCATTTTCGAATCATTGTCTTTTGCTTTCGTTTTTCCCATCAATCAATTAAGTCTATTCATAAGCACACTAATTGATATCGTCCTTACGTTTTTCCTTGTTGTTAATAACTCAGGTTTACTTTGTTAATAAAAAGACCTGTCAGTGTTTCTTTTTCACCAAGGGCGTTTCTTCGTGTTATCGTTGTAAAAACACGATAACTGAGAAAAATTCACCTGTCCGAGTTGTCGAGTCCTTTTGTTTTACTCTTGTTCTGCGCAACCCGACTTTTTGCTCTTTTGTTGAGTCCTTTTGTCCGCTTGTACGACATAGCAATGCTTTTGTCAGGGGTAAAAAATTAAGAACCGAATAAGGGTTGTGGTGGGGTCACCTATGTGTTAGACTTGCTCCAAGTCTGTCTCTTCAGTCAGTAAAACGAGTATATTTAAACCGTCTGCGGAGGAGTATTATAAATACTCCAAGTCTACCTCTTTTATCAGTAAAATCAGTAACGTCCAAAAGTAAAACGTCCGAAACGTGCAAGTCCTCTGCGGAGGAAATTGAGAGAGAGAGATAGACTTGTAACTTTCGCAAGGATTTGATTTTTATCCATTCCCGGACAACCCATGTAACATTTCAGGGCATTCCATCATGCATGATTGAGTTAAATCAAATATGTGGTTTTCTGTGAATGGGTCTTTCCTGCTAACATAGTTATTGTTGATATTTATAATGAAAACTGAACTGTTACACCTGTGGTGAAAACATTTAATGTCAAAAATGATATGTATTATATTTCCATTATCCTTGCTGTATTTTTATTTACAACTACAAGTAACTATCCGTTAGAAAGTGTGCGCATACCATATAGAAGTTTGGATCAGTTTTTGTTTGGTAATCGAGTTGAAATAAACCTCTGCGCTCTGCGAATTGCACAGGAGAAAGGTAGAGAATATTGCTTCACAATCAAGTCATTCTTTCCTTTCCTTTGTTATGTTTCATCTGTGTTCTTCGTGGTCTTTGGTGTTATATTTTAATTGCTTATTGGAGGACGAAATAGCGCTAAGTGCTGTAGTAATATTTTGTTAAGATTATCAGTTTTTACATTTACAGTGCGAATAGAATTTCAGGTATTCGGTATTTTTCATCAGAAAAAAACCAAACCAAGTTGTAATTTAGCCCCTTGCCACTGGTGATAAATTACACACTTTGTTTCCCTTCGTTTTTTTCTTGCATAAAATTGAACATATTATAACATAAAGAAAAATTTAATACAAAAAAATATTTCTTATTCAAGAAATTTACGAACGTATATAACACGGAGACCAAAGATAAAAAGGTACTCATTTGCTACCCCTTCCACGCTGCCTCTTGTTTGCGTGATGGGAAAGAAGGGTCACAAAATTCAAAGGGACAAGGTAACAAAACTCTGTTATCCACAATGATAATAACATTTAGGAATTTGATTTTGTCTGAACCTGTTATGCCATTTCCATGTTTTCCATAAAATTGGCTGAAGATCAGCCAGAAAAATGTCCGTCCGAAAAAAGTCCGTCCGAACTTGCATTCTTTATTCCAGTATTATAAAGTTAACTGCACTTTTAGAATTGCGTTCATGATTTCTTCATTTGTTTTAACAGGTTCCCTTCCCGTTGGCCGGTAGTAACAGTTTGATTAAAACTTCAACAATACAGAAGGACACCCAAGGAATAATTCGCTGTCTAATGTCACAAAAATCAAAAGCAATAGCTAACAGTATATGAAAAATGTAAACGTTCGAAACGAATTGGTAACACTTATTTCGAAAGAGGTTTCAGTGGAATGCCAGAAAGTATGCTCGAAAGAAGAAACAACATTCCGATGTAAAGATGATAAGCATGTACTTGAATTTTCATTTGAAGACCAGAAAAGAGAGGTTGAAGTTAACATGCCAATTCTTTGGCAGATCCTGAAAAGTGCTGGGATGAACCAATCCAATCTTAAGCGCAAAAAAATTAAGAAGGGCAATGACATCATACCATCACTTCTCATGACTGTGTTGATGCTGCTTAAAAATAGAAATAAAATGATAAATACTAACACGCTGATCAATTTGCTAATTTTTAGAAGAGGTGGAGCAGATAAGATGGCATTCAAACAACTGAATAAACTGTCCTTTTGCACCTCTTATCTAAGAGCATTGAAATATCAAAGTTTACTTGGTAAGGATAACACCAATATAGTCCAAGAGTGGTGCAATGATGATGGAAAAGATGATGAAAATAAAGATATTGCCACAAATGATGTGGCTGATGAAGGAATAATTCCCATTAATGAAACACCGAGAGCGAGCATCGTGGACAAAGAACCAAGAACAAGCAACAATGATTAATGGAATATGGACACTTTCAATGAAGAAAATTTTCTTGATCTTCTTGATCTTTTTGTTTCATCTTGAACACATTCACATGGCTGAATGCACAGTAAATGATGAAAGCTCATCTACGTCAAAAAATGAAAAATTATCTTCTTTTGTTCTCGCTGGCGATAACGTGAATCTCTGGACCAAGGTAAAACAGACCACCAGGGAACGCGGCAATTAGCAGAGAAATCTTTTTAACATGATCTAAAACAAGAGTACCGTTTAAACTTTGCAACTAAAACAAGAGTACCGTTTAAACAAGACAGTATTAAAGGCCGAGTCTCACGAGAAGTGGAAGCCAGGAAAGTTCCCATGAAAGTGTTCCTACCAAGCAATTCAGATAATAAAATGCTACGATCAGAATTCAGACATATTATTGGACAAACGTGAATCAAGTATGTCAAGGAAGCAGATTGGTTTGAGAAGTATCTTCCTTCCGAAATTGGTCAAGACTTTGAGCGTTTTACAAAATCAAAATCCGAAACAGTGAGTAACATTGTTTGGATTATTTTATTGATTGTACCAGGTGACCGAAAAACTTTAGAAACTCACCCAAAATTAAAGATTTGATCAATTGATATGATTCGAACCTTGTTTCATAGCCGAAATATCAACTGAAATAGAATATGTCATTATAAGTTTAAATTTTCCAGATACGAATTTAACATTAAAATCATACTGTCAATTTTGAAGTTTTTAGTCAATATCATATTGATTTTTAGGGGATTTTAAGGTTACCTAATTTACCGACTAGTATTTACCTTATATCAAGATTGATTTTGGCATTCAAAGGAAGTCAAAGTTTGTAAAATGATAAAAGGAAGTAAAGAACAACACCAAACACACGCGATAATTTCTTAACAATTGAGGAAGGCAACTACTATTATATATCAGGAAGGTTGCATAATTTTCTGGACTCTTCTATTATTAATAGTTTTGTATTATTTCATTTTAGATATTTATTACAATCTTTATCTTATTTTGTTGTATTTTTATCAGGTTTGCCTGGGAATGCTCAACAAAGACGAAAACATCGGAGAAGATATATAATGAAATTCCTTCACAAATTTGTCCCAAAAGATGTAACAAACAAAACAATTACATCACAAGTACTTTCTTTTGGTGATGAGTTGACATACGAGAGAGAACATAATTCTCAAGAAGATCAACACGATGGAGATACTTCGAGCAAACGATTAGAAGGATTGATCCCTTGTATAGTTGACTTTCGCATTTTTGGAAATTTTTCACACTATTAATGGTACTTTCTCTTAATGCAAATTCATAATTAATGTTTATTAATGGCGCATTTTTAACCTTTGATACATGAATGTTTGCATGATAAAAGGCTGACCAAACATGGATTTTAAAATCATGACCCTTTTTTAACTGAAACTACAGAAAAAAACTAACATTAGTCATGCAGTTTTATTGAATTATTAATGTTGCAATAGGCTTACTAAATTTGAACAACGATAACAACAACAACAAAAACTCTAATGATTGTCCTAAAAACCATTACATTGGTTTTGCAAGTTTATGAAATGATGCAAGTTCTGAAATGATACAACACCTAAAAATGTTTTAATTACAAAAAGCTTTGTTCTTACTAGTTGAACGTATTTAAATATTAACAATATCTCCGCTGCTCATTTGCGTTTGCCAATATGAGGTCTGAGATTGTTTGTCCCAGGTTCCACAACAAATTTGCAAAACCAATGTAAATGTCAAATTTGCAAAACCAATAACACTCACTAATGTCCTGCGTGAATTAGAGAATAATTTTTATATGAATACGTCATTATTTATCATTTGTCAAAAACTATGTTAAAAAGATATATCAATTTTTTTCAAGGCTATATGGAATAGACCAAGGCACGTTATATTCCGCAAAGAATTTCCTAAACGTCAGAAATGTTCCCTTGAACCCCATGCAAGATATCGATGCCTCTTTTTATTTGTTGAAGCAGTATGTTGAGGCATTGATTATAGCTGCACTGGAAAAAATTAAGAAAAAAGATTCGCTCAGCGTGAGTGTGCTTTCATCCCAACAAGAAGGCGTGATGAACAAGGTCCTAGATAGCATTGTCGACGAATACGTGATGCCAACTTTATCAGTGGACTGGCAGCCTGATTCCGAAAACAGCTGCTGGAAATGCACGAATTGAAAAAGAAAGTATAAGAACATTAAATCTTTAAGGAAACATGTAAAAGAGAAACACGGGGACGAAAATAAAGAAAAAAAGAGGTACAATTGCGACCATTGCAAAAAGCAATGCAAAACAGAAGTGCATTTTCGCAAACATTTGTTAGAACATTTTGCTGAAACCATTGGAGGAAACCGTTCTTTCAAAGAAAGTCGAAAATTGTACTGTCATGCTGGCAATGGAAGAATTAAGTAATGGAAGAACAACTTTATCCTCAGTAGATCATGAAGATCCGAGTTAAGACCAAAGCTACTCGTTCACAAAATCTGCCATGTTTTTAGGCTTACTAGCCTGTGATTTCAATAATGCAAGAAAATGTGGCGACAGAGAAAGGCTTTTACGGCTGTATAAAGTGCTACATTTGATCTTCAGGCTAGATTGAAAAACAAAGTATGCCTTCTATACATTTCAATTTTTATGCCAGGTATATTACCTTCTTCCAGAGAGACTCGCATTTGATGTTGTGTACAATAGATTCACAAATAACAAAGGATCAACTGATTCTAATGTTGAGATAGACAGAGAAGTTGAACATTGGAATCGTCTCTTTAAGCTTGATTGCAGAGAATTTCAAGGGAAAGTAACAGTGCAAAGCATAGAGTGAGCAAGCTTAAAGAGACGAAACCACAGGGCTTATCCTTCATTTCCAAAAAATATATTTGGAAAACTTGATGTTCCATCTCTGAAAGACTGGATGATTAAGAAAATCAAACATTTTAAAGAACCGAATGTTTATGCAGCATTGGATTAACTGGAAGAAATTTCAATCAACAAATCATGCTGAGAAAGTAAAAACAGAACATTGGCAAGTACAGTGTAATTTATGTTCTGAATTATTGGGAGCAAATACTCTAAATTCAAACTTGTTCACCCCTTAAAGTCTTGTGGAATGCCAGATAGAGTGATAGGGGCATGATAGTATCATGATCATAGCATTTGCACTACCTAGCATAAATATAAAATAGGCATATTAAGAAGACTTTATTCACGACATATGAATTTATTTACATTTCAAGGTTCTTTTTCGAGCCAGAACCCCTGAGAAAACTGCTCGGAGGTTTTCTTTCTACACAGAGCCTCCACGAAAACTGTGGTTTAACTTATTTAAAAATCGTAAGCTAACTAACACAAAAACTAAACTAAATATAAAAGAAGCACATTAAGAGGACTCTATTCACGACATATGAATTTATTTGCATTTCAGGGATCTTTTTTGAGCCAGAACCACTGAGAAAACTGCTCGGAGGTTTTCTTTCTACACAGAACCTCCGCGAAAATTGTGGTTTAACGTTATTTAAAAAACGTAAGTTGACCTCTACTTAATCAAACAAATCATCACCTACTCCGAATTCTGAGTCTGAGTATGAATAATGCTGATCAGCATTACAATCTTCATCAGTATCTGCTTCCAGCTCGAAATCTGACGAAACTGAATTTGAGGAGTTAGAGCTGTCACTTACTTCAGTAGATTGACAGGCAGATATTTGTCAATTGTTTCCTCTACATGCTTGAATATTTTTTCCACAAGATCTATATCCAGCACACTAGATTGCAGCCATACATCTTCAGCAAGATTTATTTTACCAACTTTAGCTACAACCTCGTCGATCACACACAACGGAAACCCAGAAACAATATCTTTCCAGAAGAGGGATTCTACATTTTCTAACGAAACTTTGTTTCCGAGGCGCAATACTTCTAACCCTTCTTTTAAAACAGGAGCATCATTTTCTATAATTTCTGATTCTTTGACATTGACAACATCTTTATGGTAATCAAAAGTCTCAAAAACTGATTGAAATACCTGGCCGCCATCACCATCACTACATAGCCCACATTTACACAATGCCCAACATATTTCACAACATGAATGCTGAATGACAGGTACCACTTGCCTATTTTTGCAGAAAGATTTTAAAATTGTATCCCTTCCGCAAAGAACGTTGTTACGACAATACAATTTCATGAACGGACTAACTTTGTAAGATGTACAGCGTGGGTACATTATTAGTATTGCATGACTTGGGGAGTCATCTCTACATGCTCGGCCCGATTCTTGCAGGTAGTCATCTATGTCGGCATGTGGACCCAGATGTACTACTTGATAGAGACCATTGCAGTCAATCCCCATCCCAAATGCAGTTGTTGCAAATACCACCCGTACACTTCCATTCACATCTCGCATTGAATCAACTATGTGGGTCTTTATCTCGTCTGCTGTTCCAGCATGGAATATAGCATATGGTCTTGTCCTGAAGTCTTCATACATAGTTCCAATGGCACTATCAAACATACGGAAAAGACGTCTGCAGTGGTCATGGCTTCAACAGAAAATTAACATCTTTGGCACATTATAAGAGTTCTTCTTCATATTATCAAGAACTGGTTCAAATATTTTGTCTATATCATCCTTTGTAAATACAACAACAGAATAGCGAATATTGGGCCTTTCAGGGATCTTCACAACCCTCAAAACTGAATGAAGTTTTAAATTTACTATTATTAATTTCTCCACACTTGGCATTGCTGTTGCTGTCAAGGCAATAAAAAGGCACACATCTCTCAAAACTAACAAGTGCTCGGAGTTCAGCTAGCTTAGAATATCCTTCTCGAAAGGCTTTTGTTTTCTTTCCACTTATGCCCCTAAAAAAAATTGAAACTTTTAAATGATGATAAACTACTTACTGTTGAATCTTCTCAGTTATCATTGTTATCTTGTCAAGTTGTATTAAATTTCAATAACTAATAATTATGGTGAATTATATAATTTAATTTTTGCTTATCTACATTTTTGTGTGTAATATTTTGTGTCTCGGATTTTAAATTCTTTCCCTGTGTTATTGAATGAATGAATGAAATTTTATTCATAGAAATACAATAGCTAATCCAATGCTACTGTACTCTATGTGACCCAAATAAAGCAATGCTTATTTATTGTGGGCCAACTATCACAACAAGTATTGATATAATAAATTAATCTACTAACAAAAATATTCTAACAAAGCTAATAATTGTTAAATTTAAAAACATAAATTTATTGTTTAACTTCTTCAAATTCCTAAGAATATACATATGACATGCAAATTTGCTCTGTCACTTACCAAACATTAATATAACACGATTTCCCATGTACCCACCAGGTTGCAAAGAATATTGACCACGGTCTGTGAAGAAAAATTTATATTCTGGGTCCCTATTGGGTAAAATCAATTGAAAGACAAAAAAGTAAAGGTAGACCCTTATCTTTTGTGCAATATATGTCCTACCATTTAACAATGCAATGGCTCTCATCAATTGCAAGACAAGAAAACTTCCCTCTTAACTCATCTGAACGAATCAGATCTCTAAATGTATTCAATGCAGCTTCTGGGGATGGAAGAATTACAGAAGCATTCATCATCTCTTTCAATACTGCCCTTTTGTTTATATTTTCATCTGTGGACTGAAGTAACCTGGAATAGATATTAAACAAATATTATTAATGGCACTGAAAACCAAAAAAACTTTTGTAATTAATATAAAAAGGGTACTTATTCCTGTTCAATATCATATTCATTACAATTCACATCAGGTTATTCACAAATTATTTTCACTTGCATTACTTTGTCCATTGTGACTGGGTCAATTTTTTACTGTCATAAATTTATTATCAATGGGGCGGGTAGTCCATCAGCATAAGTTAAATGCTGGTTTTCAAGGGGCCCTCCCATAGAATATAGTTAATACTAAATTACAATTAGATACAAATTTATGTTAAAAACCTATTTACAATCAATAAATAATACTCACCTAAATAACTAAAAATCTAAAACCATAAACAAACTAAAAAAAACGAGAACCCTAAATTCTATTTTTAAATGTTGTTAGGGAGGACGCTTGTTTGTTTGGACTCAGCTGAAAGGCTATTCCACAATTTTGTGCCCTGAAGAGAAAAACTTTTTTGCCAAATTACTATTTTTTTCTTAGGTAGTCTGAGATCAGTCTCAGAATGTATCAAATTTTGTGTGCAGGCCTCTTACGGAGACGCGGAATATGGCCCACGCCCGCGCAAAACCCACATAAAAATATTTTGCGAGGGCTTTTTTTAGCCCACTTGTTTTATACCAGGGAAATTTCAGGTAAATTTCAAGACTAAAATATATATATACTTTTCCAAATCTTTGTTTCATCTACGATTATTTACTGCCATTAACAGTTATAAATTATTCCAGGTTACAGTATAAATAAAACGAGTTTGCTTGCTTTTTAATAGATTTTCTAACCTTTTCAAAAATCATATGACTATTTTCTCATGTGAAATTTCTCAGTTACCGTATATGATGTGATTTAATATAAATTTTATGAGGGAATTTTTCCCCACGTAAATATCTTGACAAGGCTTTTTTCTAGCCCTCAATAAATTTCTTCCCGGAAAGGCCTGTTTGTGAGGCACAATTTATGAATTTTTGATGAATAACACATGTATGCAGAACCAAGTTATTTTTAGATTTGAAAACCATTGTTTTATATTCTTAATTTATAAGTATATCTCTGGTATTCCAACCAAGCCTTTTGATAAGTGTGTGGTTGGGGGTGTCAAAGATGCTGCTAGTTATAAATATGAGCAGCACGATTTTGAAGCTCCTGCAACTGGTTATAGTAAATTCAGTTCATTCCCCAACAGCACCGGAAATGTGCTCAACAACACCTGTGTAAACTTAAAGAGTTTCTAAGGTTTTTGAGGAAGAAAAGACTTGGAATATTTAAAAAACTTTGATTAATATTTTAAAAACTTTTGTCAATGTCAATGAATGTTATTTAGTTTAGTAGGAGGGTGCCGATGGCCCGGCATGTTGTCAGGGCATGGCCGGGGCAAAATGGTCCTTTTTCCATATGCATGTTTTTTTATGTTTTTTTGCCCCTGCGAATTGTTCTGCTGCTAAAACCACTCTTACTAGTTTTCACTATAGCTGTTAAAAGTTTCTCCAGCCATCTTGTTAAAGATCCTCTTCGTATACATGTTTTTAATAAGAAACTCACTGGTGAAACCTCACAAAAATTTAAGAAATGTTTATTAGTGAGGGTCCCAAAGGGGGCCCTAACTACCCACTGGCAAACTTTCCTGTTCATTCCCTTCAAAAACGAAATCTGATCCTTCATAAGCGATGTCAATGGCTGGATTACCAATATGGCCGTTTTAGTTTCTTTTCCATTGATAATTTGTGCAATGTTTTCTTTGCAAGAAGAATCTTCAGTATCACCACGGAGCAAAATATCGTAAATATCTTTGAAGAAAGGGTACAATTGCTACACAACCGACTTTCCAGAACCTGTTGGCTGAAAAACGAAAACGTCTCTCCCTTCAACAAGCCAACGAGTGATTCTATCTGGTAATCTCGCAGGTTTTTAACAGAAATAAGCTGTGCAGCGCTTTCCACAGCTTTCAATTTCAGTGAGTCAGCCATGTTGAAAATAAGTGCAGTTGTGGTTTATCAACAGATTTGATACATCAATTAACCCCCGGCTTTTTAATGTTCTCACTAAAATGTTGTGAGACTCCATCGTTTGGATACACCGATGGTTGGCTAAAATCAAAGATCAGAGGCAAAAGCCACGGACCAAAAGTGGTCCGGTGACAATAGGCAAGAATCAAATTCTTTGCGAAAGTTACAAGTCTGTCTCTCTCTCACTTTTTCCTCCACAGAAGTATTTATAATACTCCTCCGCAGGCGGTTTTAATATACTTGTTTTACTGACTGAAGAGACACCGCAGACGGTTTTAATATAGTCGTTTACTGACTGAAGAGACAGATTTGGAGCAAGTCTAATTGAAGAGTGGCTGCCACACAGAACGAAATAAATTGAACAATATTTGACAGACATTTCAAATTTCCTTTTCAATGAATTATGTTAAAGGTCAACTCAACTTTTTTTATTTTTGGTATGACATTGTATGATAAAGCATGGGGATGTTAGTTTTGACATTTGAGAGACAAATATTGCCCTTTGGGGGGTTTTAAATTGTGTACCCCTCCTGAAAACCGCGCAATAAAAGCAATCTGGCACTAGCTAAGGCCTGACGTAAACTGAGTCAGGCTGCAGAACAAAAGACAACAGCAGCCTCTATTATGTTGGTGATTCCAGCTTTGTGAGCAAAGAGACATCAGACAACTTGACTTTATTTTGTTGCTCACATCTCGAGAAATTTTAAACTTGGAGAAATGTCTGACGACATCAGTTTATCCAAAACTTCGTCGCAATTTTCCCTGGACGTAGAAGATGCCGAAGAATGCGAGATGGAATAAAACAAATGGCCTTGTCAGGTGGCGGAAAGGACAGCAAGATGATTTCGCTGGGCCATACATATATGGACGAACCTCCTACCGATTAAGAGTGGTTGAGAAATTATCCCCATAAACGCAGGAAAGAAGAAGAACGGATTGAGTGGCTTGACAGACGTTTGGACGGGACAGAACCCGAAAACGAAAGGTTGGTAAAGTTAAATCATTTACCAAACGAATGGTTGGTAAAGCGTTTTTGCTTTTTCTCCTCACTTGATTTTTTACTGTGCTATTATTGGCCTAGGCAACCAACCAAGCTATAAAAAAAAGAACTAGTTCAGGTTTTCAATATCGTCAATCGTTTTGAGTATTATTTTCTGATTGCAGAAGCTGTCTTTTTTCCACAAGAAACTGATTTTTTAGCTCATAATTATATCATATTTGTTTTGAATTTGTAAGGTTTTGGATGCAGGTTTTTTAATAAAGGTAGGTAGGTTGGAAGAATTTTATTTACTGAAAAATTATAGAACTAGGTATATGGGATTTTTTTATTTAACTATTGTTGAATGATTGCAGCACCCATTGGAACTGCTCCAAAAAGATTGCTCTGCTCTGGTTTAGATCAGGGTTTTAGATAATCTTTCTAGAATTGAAGTATAACTTTTTTATTATGTCATGGCACACAAAACCTCATTTTTGAAATTATTTCTAGGTGTCGATGTGGAGAATTTAAAATTGACCTGCTGGGAAATGAAAACGAATGCCAGTGCTGCCATGAAATAGAAAACTGCATGTATGCAGTAAACGAATTTTGAGTCCTTGAGGAGCTTGGCAAGGCACCAGACTGTATCACAGAACATCCAGGGTTTAGTTCAATTTTTCTGCAACCATGGACACTGGAGCTGCTAGCAGACCAGTACAAAACTCTCCAGGACAAACGCTACAAAAATTTGGGATCAGAGAACAGGTATATGTTTTGTTTTTCACTATATTTTCATGATTAGAAAACAAGTACAGTATACTTACAATATAGATATGTGTGTTACAAAAATAATACAAGACAACAGTGGAAGTTTTTATTGGCGGACTCAGTGGCAGACCCTGGTACCCCCCAAATAAAAATATTGAAACCTTAAGGGGGAACATTTTTGGAGAGTTGCTCTGCCCCTTATGCCCCTCACATTTTCTTGGAGGAGGGGAGGGGGTATCTGCCACTGAGCAACATTTTAGTTCCTTCCAAAAAAATTCCACATGAATTTTTACCTTCAAAACAATGAAAACAATCACGAATTCACTGTTTACAGTTTCTATACCATGATATGTTTATATTCTTCAACTATGATTTTACTTTATTGCTGTAAAGTTTATTTTACTTTCAGGTTTCTACGTGCTGTTGCCTACAGGGCATTTACCAGAGTAGTACATCGGAAGCTTGGATCAAAATGTATCCCACTGTCTGCATGCCCCAACCGTGGTATTCGCAAAAAGTTCAATGTAACCTATGAAACACCAACAGGCTATGCTGATGAGTGATTAGTTTTGAGAAATACATACCTGTTATAAAATTTGTAAAGATTTGTTTACTTTTTTGTGGTTGAAACTTTTATCTTCACAATGAAAGTTTTCTGGATTCCCAAAATAATGTAAAATGAATAATGTAAAATGAATTCATTGATGTAAAATTAAACGTTTTGAAACATTTTGATGTAAAATGTTTCAGGGCATCCATAAAGCATGTACACACTGATGGGTTAGGGTAAGCCAAAGGCACATATCCATTGTTACTCTCAGTTTTTCTAAAACGGACAAAATAGTGTGTACATACTGTTTGCATGACACCATGAAAGAATGTCTCAAAAAAGGTTTTACCAGTGTAACTAAATTTGCCAGGTAACACAAACATGTTTCCTTGTGCTGAACACATGCTGTACCTTGTCAAAAAAATATTTTTACCTTTTCAAGCCAAATTTCTAAAAATTTATTATTTTTACCACTTGACTTAAAATGATCATTTTTGTTATTATTTTTTAACCTTAATTATAATGAAAAATGGCTTCTACTCAAATTAATGTAGTTGAATGACATTTCTTTGTGAAAAATGTCAAATTTCATATCAGATAATTACTTTTGAATGCCTGGTCTACTGACCAATTTTACAACTGACTTTTAGGACATTCAGAAACCAACTTGTGACCTTTCATGGGTTTCTTGCAAACACCACAATGAGATGTTTTTTCTCGATTTTTTCTTTTTCTATGTCAGGTGTACCAGTCGCAAGTACTATTGCAAATACAGTTGCCATCTTTCTTTTTTCTTTTAGTTTTCTTCTTGCCACTTCCCTGCTCTGCTTTCAAAGGCATCACATAAAGGCGGTGTTGTCTTTTCCTTAATTTTCTAAATTTCAGTTTTCAACAATTTTGGATGCTCTCCAATGTTGTTGCAAACACCTCTTCCACATATTCTAAAATGAAAGATGTTAAATGAGACTCATTCTTATAATTATTTATATATATATACAGACAAGTGCTTATTATGACAAGGATGCATCAATTTATTTTACATGTTATAGTGAATTTTCCAGGAGATGTACCAATGTATTCACATCAAGTGTTGCATGTATCTGTAAAGTAACTGTAAAGTATATATATATTTATATTGTTTATCTTAATTTTAATGTAAACAGCTCTGTACCAAATTTTGCTTTACTCTGACACTTTTTATGGTTGCCTCCCCATTTTTGAATTTCGGGTAGTGAATAGCTCTCTTTCAATTTCATTTCTCAATTCAAATTGTTATTTAAATGCAAAGCTACCGGTGTAAGCCTGAATTAAAAAAATATTGTGTAACATATTGTAAAAATATTGTTTGAAATGTTTTGTGATAAAACACGATGGCTCTGACAATATAGTAGCAAACATCATGTCAAAATATCTACTTGGAAAACTTAAACTGGAATTATGAAATATCTTTCTATACTTTTTTTTTCTGGTTCACCTTTTTCAACGTAAAATATTCACTCTTTTTTGTTGCCAAATCATTAAAATAACTAAAGGAATATGAACAAAGAAAAGATAAAGGAAAAAAAGGTGGAAAGATGAAAATAAATCTGGCTGGCAAACACAAGAGGATACAGTACACTAACAAATACTGAATAAATAAAATGCTTCCAGGCCCTGAGTTCTCCTCCCTCAGACCTTCATCCTGACCCACATTTTATACATATGCCTAAGAGAAGCTACAGCTAAAGCTCTTGTTGATCTATAACTGAATTTGGAAGAATAAGCTACCACTGCTCTATCAAATTTAAAATATATTGTTTGTTTTTTTTTACCTGCATTGCATGCTGATATAAGGAAATCCAACCGTTTTAGGACAGAAGTGGGTAAGCACAAGAGTAAAAACCCTCCAGCCAACTAGTTGAGGTGAATAAGTGAATCCTAGCCTGCTGGTCAGAACAGAAAGCATGCCGTATAATCTACGACAACAAAATGGGATCGACAACGGCAGACTCAAAACGACAAATATTTTATAAATACGCTAAAAATAAAAAAATAAAATAAAACAACTTTTACATACTTCAAAATATCTGCTAGTCTATGTACAGATTGTTTTGATTCTTACCTGTCGGTGAACCCGATCCCCAGCTGTCGGACGATGGCGATGTTATCGCCTTATCTTTCTCAGTAGTCTTCTTTGGCGTATACATCGACAGGTATGAGCATATTCAATGTTCATCACGTCTCAATGTTCTTATAAAAGTTCCTGTGAAGCCTGGTAAAGCAGTAGGAGCAAGACTCTGTTCAAAATACTCCGGATTGAAATGATTTGATCACACTGCTGAACTTTTAGTGGCTTCCGCCTAATTCTTCTCTGATCCTCTTCACAAAATCGGACCATCTCTTTCTCCTACTTATGCCAAGATACACCTTTCGACAAAGAAGCTGACTCCATGCAGCCATAAACTACACATCGTTGAGGCATTTTTGGGCTGAAACTTTCACAACACAGCCTACGCACCGTTTTTTTAATATACAATTTTTTTAATTTACAATTTTAAAAGTTAAAAAATATATATATTGTAACAAGAGTAATATTAGTTGTATGCTTTATAATTTAGTTCTTATGTCTGGATTCCTTTGCTTTCAAGACTCAATTTGGTCCACGGAATCGCATCTATCTGGTTAGCCATTTTTCTCAGTTTTCTGTTATTTTAAGCTGGTTCTTCAAGAAAATAACAAAAATATTTCAATATAATATATTACTGACCCTTTAATCACTCCATTCCATTGTCGCTATTCTTCTTCTTTTGCCAAATCTTGAATATATATCAGAGCCTACGTTACTACTTATGAATTTGCTGGCTATTTCAGCTTCTTTTTCGCAATTCTTTTCGTCTACATAACTTTCTATCATTTCTTCGAAGATTTTGGAATCCAATTTTTTAATGATTTTCCTGGTTCTCCGTCACTCTACTCCGCATTGTTTCAGTTTTCGAATATCTATCTCACCTGGGTCTTCTTTTTGGTAGTCTTCAATATCATTTAAATGCATTGTAACCACTCCTCGGTGCATTTTTTTCGTCTTTTTCGATTTTACGTCCACTCCTTCGATACACTATCTCCTGCTTGGTGGACCATGTGTTTTGAAAAACTTTACCTTATTATACGGGCTCGTTAATCTCTTGTAGTGATCATGGAATTTTCTAAAGAAAAAATAGGTTATCTTTTCGTTAGAACATTCATCGTAAACTCATACATCGAGATCCTCTCAGTGACTCTACGCCACGATACCTAACTTTTGACTCTCTTACTTAAACGGTTCTTACATATTTGTAATGCATGTTTTTACATGTCATACCTTATAAGGGTGTCTACGTGTTTGGGCTTTACAAAGAATAATCTTGCCAATCAATTCTACAATAACAGGAAAAGCATAATAGCAATACAATTATTCTTGCAAACCCTTGCCAGCTTTACGTACAAAAAAGAGGATCAAACTTGGCAATATTTTGACTTTATTCTAAGGTATAACTGAGTTTAAATGACTAAAAACATTATTAGCGTACAAGGCTACAATAATGCATTATATACTCGTACTAACATATTTCTGGGGTCGCGCGGGATTCTCAAGGCGGTGAATTACACAAAATGGATTTAAATGTTTTCCCTCTAACGGTTGAAGCAATTAATCACATCGCCTACTGGTATCTCCGAGAACTCTTCAACCCTTATTGATCACATTCCCACCAAATTCTCTCCAAACGAATCTCAGCATGGAGTTATCGCTATTAGGTTGTCTGATCATTGCTAAGTTTACTGGGAACCATTGGAGCATTATTGGAGCAAAAACTTACAAGCATACCCAGATTGGGGCGCGCTCGTTTAAAAACTTTACGAAATAATTCCTCCTTAATAAAATAAAGAAACCAAATTTCCAAATTACATGAATATGAAAACGTGAATACTGCGTGCTCCCACATTTTGTAACAAGTCACGAGTGTCACTGATAATATAGCCACAATAAACAAAAAACCCGAACAAGAGAGGACACGTAGGAATAGATGGTCCTAGAAGTACTTGACAAGATTAAAAATAAAGACAAATTATTTCATGAATTAAAAAAAACGAATTTGATGATGAAAATTTAAAAAGGCCCGTAACTACGTTTAGAAGCTAATTAAAAAGAAAAAATCCTTCATTTTTGATAAACTGAATAAAAACATAGGTAAGCCAAAAGGGATTATGGAGGTGTCTGAAAGTTTTTCAGCAGTAAAATCTCCCTCCCCATCAAAAGTATGTTTAAAAAAGGAAGATGCTATAAGTTTTTATGATAAAGCAAAAGCAGGAATCTTGAAAGACGTCTTTTCGAATTTATTTTCGAATTGACAAAAACTTCCAAATATCTCATTTAGACTAGATAACGTTAAAAATATTACCGAAACATCAACCTTAGATGTAAACAAAATTCCTTTCTCCTCACATCTTTTAAATATAAACAAAAGATTTTACAGAAAATTAGCACGTCTAAAGCAACAGGATTTATCAATATCTCTAGTACTTTACTCAGAGATGAAGCAACTACCTTAGCAAAACCTATCGAATATTTATGTAATCTCTCAATCGCATGTTGAAACATCTATAAGAATAAGTTTCAAAAAGTTATCCAAAAACTATTTCAAATCTCATTACTCCCACAGTTCTATAAAAGTATTGAAATGATAATATATAATGAAGCCCCAAAGTTCCTGGAAAAGTAATAAAAATCGCCTCGCTCCATTTCCACAAAGATTGCCTTGTACATAAGTTTGAATTTAAAATTAAATGAGATTTACCTGTAAGTTGAAGTTTAGTGATAATTCTGCCAAATCATGAGATGCGCACGCACCGCCACTAGTCAGTATTTTAAAGGACCATTTGTGATCTTGCTAGAAAAATACTTGCAACTTTTGGGGAGGGTAAATGTTGGGTTGTTATGGTCATTTTAACCGGTATTAATGTAAATTATTTGGCATTATTATCAGCAAACTTCAACATACAGGTATGTTTCGTTTAATTTTAAATTCCACCAAATCATTCAATTCATTTGGGTTACCATGTGATTTTAAAGCTAGGAGCACACAATGTACTTCCTTAAACGCAACGTCATAACATGATAATTACATCAAATTTCATTTAATACCTAGTAGGATTATTTTTTAACAGATGTTCATTTGGTCTGTCAAAGCTTCTGGTCTTTCGTAAAATTTTCGGAAAGTAGCTTCTTTATTCCAACCTGCAGTTCGAATAATGATGTCAGTCGAGACAGTTTTATCTGCTTTACTCGTGGATGTACATCCTCTGTTATGTGCTGAATATATATTTGAATCAATTCCTGCCGCAGCTAGGACTGATCCAGCATCCAATCGTAGATGATTTGATCCAACATCCAATCGTAAATGACGTTACCGCATTATTGTGTTTAATGAATGATACCAGTAAACAAACTGGTTGAGTTTCTCAATTGTTCTGTCTTCTTCAAATATGACTCTAGTGTTTCATAAACACATCTTTCTTTGACAGGGTATTTACACAATCCTAAATTTTCAAATATCTCGCCATGTCTATCTTGTTTGATGTATTCAGTCAATGCAAAATCAATGCAGTCATAAGTTTTTCTTCATATATTTATCTTAGACATTTAAACATGTCACTGTTTTGAATCGTTGCCCTGTTGTCAGAGGAATCAACATAACAATGTTCAAGATAAGTTCCTTCGGACTGATCTTTCAATGGCCACAAGCGACTAGGATAATCAATCACACTGTCCACTAACCACATTGTGTTGTATTTTGCTACTGGTTTAAGCTTGTTAAATATTCCTTTAAGATATCTGCAGACCACATAAATATAGTTATGCTGGTTCTTGGAATGGCTGTCAATATTAGAAACTGCTGAACGGGCTGTGCTCAAAGCCGAATAACTTAAATCTTTTCCATACAAATTATGCAGGAAATTTTAAACTGTATTTACTATAGGATGCAATGGATCATGCAATTTATGGTTACAAAATGATACACACTGATTGATGTAGACAATGTATTGTTTTTGTGTATTATCTCGTGAAGAGAGCATGACGACATCGGCAATTTCTGGCGGAATGTTGCGCTCATGCAACGATTCCCTGGTAAATTTGCATACCATCAGTTCCAGACTGTGACATAGTGGATCTGGAGAACTCAGCATTGGTAAACGAGATTCTAATGAGCTGCTTTCAATACTAGAGGATTGTCTGTGAGTAAATTCATTACCGCTGAAATGTAAGGTTGATTTTGCCATATTGGTGTCACTAGCCCTAAAGTCGCTCTCTCTTTGTGATTTTCTGTGCACATCTAGTAATGAGAAAGAACATTAGAAAAGCATAAATTGAATACTGTGACCAACCAATGCTAAATGCATCAATGTATATGGCCATAGGATCAGGTTTCCACGCAACATACTGGAGAGTCTACTAGCAAATAAATCTATCTGCGAGTTACCAAAGTGTTAAAAGATCTTGCAAAATATTTGTTTATAAAGTATCCATTCTAATTCCATAAAAAATTTCCTTGAGAGAGTATCAGCGCTCACATTTCTACAGACAGGAATGTGTGCTGGTGATAACCAAATATTTCTCGTCACTGCCAAATTCCAGACATCTTTTGCCAACTGGTTGCATTCAATAGTGCTCTTCTTGATTGATAAAAATAGATTGTGACGCAGGAGCGCAAGTCATGTTAGGATCGAAATGCGGACAAACAGTTCTGGTCTGAAACAGTTGATATGGTCTGGATATCTAAGTAAACCCCTTTAGAAGCATGACAAAGCTGGTTGTAAATAAATTTATACACAGGAGTAGCAGTTATAGACCAAAGCGAGATTTCAATTTTAATTTGTCATGCTTATTCGGTTGATTTCTGGCATTCATCAAATGCAAACGCCACAATAGTGACAAGCAAATACACTTATGTTAAGACATACTCTTTTATTGCAAATTCATTCAAGAATCTTATTCCAAAACATCAATGTAACTCAATATAATGGCACTTAGCACTGTTCTTGGGGAATATGCAAGTCGGACTTAAGATATCCTGATGGTGTGCAAGTTCGAACAACATTTGTAAGGTTTGCAAAGGTAATGTACGTGAGAACATGACGGAATGGGAGAAGCAGAAAGCAAAGCAACATAGGGAGAAGGCGAAACGCTGGCTACATGCATGTGGTCGTAAAGATTTTTGCAAAATTGAGCACATCAAAAAGGACATGTACATAAGTTCTTCACACTTTGTGGATGGAAAACCGTCAGATGATAATCCAAATCCAATCCTGGCCTGTTTGACTGAGAAGGAAATCGAGGGAAGAATGAAACGGAGAAAATATCCATTAGATCGCGATAGATCAGTGCTTCCTTCAAAAAAACAAAGAAAAAGAAGCTTGATGTTGATTTCAATCAAGATCTACAGGAGCAGCAAGTTGAAGACAGTGCTGGTTCGTCATTTCTTCGACCTGTCTCTAACCTTGTGGATCAAGAAATTCAAACAATTTATGATAAATATGTTCTTATTGCCAAGCTGGAAAAAATTATTTTAAGGACTAAAATTACCACTTCCTCGGCAAGTACACACGACAATGACAATGCTCAAAGTTACCAAAATAGCACCATGTCCTCTGATGTTATTTTGAAGGATAGCAAGAAGGCAAAATATTTCTTAGGACTGTTTCCTGTGCAGTTTGAAATTCGTTTTGGAGCATGCAAATATTTTGATCATAAATTTAAAAATAATAAATATATATCAATAATAATAATGATAAATATCATAAATAAAAATGTTGTTGGGGCCTGCAAAATTAAACTCACAGTACTGGTATAATGGAAAGCCAGAAAAGGATGATAATGGTAGAGAGAAGCAGCAACGAGCAAAACCAGGCCAAGCACGAAGCTTCACTGTGAAAGAAGAGCTGTTCATCACACTTCTAAGGTTGAGAAGAGGTTTTGCATTAAAAACCATATCATACATGTATGATGCATCAGAATCTGTCATCAGCCGAATTTTTAATACCTGGATTCAATTCATGTTTATCCATTTCAAGGAAATGAAATAT